>JAHWFP010216216.1:41759-61367 GCA_023313725.1 Lithobius niger | reverse complement strand
CACCAAAACTAGTTGTGGTGTATAACACTGCAGTTTTCAGTTAAAGCTTATTAAATTTATAGTAATGCCTTGTGCATTACCCAAACCCAAGTATTAAGCTTTAACCAGAGCCTACCCACGTTGCAAACATGTAAATATTTATTCAATAGTTCAATGTAAAGGCCTATTTCCCAAAGTTCACTTGAGTAAAACTCAAACTGGCCTATCTTTACAAGTCCTTACTCCTTCAAACGGCTCTGCACCCAGTCCCTTTGTTCAACCGACTTCTCCTCCCACTTTCCATTGTTCTCCTGGCCGTCAGCCAATCCGACCCCCGAAGCTCCCCTGCCCGTCCGCGCGAACTTCCGGTCCCTAGCATAAAAACCCCCCAGCTCAAAGCATCCACAGCACAGCTCAAAGATCTCTCAAGCTAGAAGGGTCACGCCAGTCGGGAGTGGAGACGCCATGTCCGGAGAATGCCATCCCGGGCACAATGGTAGTGGTTCGTATGTTATAGTTTAGCTTTTGAAAGTTTAATTTAGGACCCCCATATTCTAAATTTTAGTTTAAACGTTAACTTAAACTCTCTAGCTTAGAGAAAATTATGGTGGTGACGCCTGTTAGCGGCATATTAGGTTCTCTCACCCCATAACGTCAGAGTGGTTCTCTTACTAAAAACCAACTTTTCCAGTTTATTTTAAATGGATTTTTAACTTAACTACTTGACGGTTTGATCTTTGTGGAAGTCAAAGGAAAAATACTGATGCCTAAAAGTGTAAAATTAAGTAAAGTAAAGTAAAATTGCCGGGCTTTTTACTTCTTAGAACTGTTCCTGACGGAACAAAGGGATGTTGATCTTTTTTACTTGGAAAACTTAGAAACATAACTGTGGACGGTTGATCGTGTATGAAACATACTGTCAGATAGACTTTAATCAGTTGCGGCTGTTAAATCTTGCGGGTGTTTCCGAGAGCACTCAGTATTACTTTTTTTAATGTGAAAATTTAACTTTATTCAAACACAAGCATTGTTTGTCTGAATTTGTGAATTACTGTTGTATATTCAAACTTGCTGCTTTTAATTAATTTGATTCAAAAGCTTGTCGAAGCAAACTATAATGTAAAGTGTCTTTTTCATTCTGTTGCATAAATAAAACCAGGAGTTTTAAGCTTCAGTCCGTTTGCTAGATTGATTAATTGTCTTTTAGTGTAAAATATAAATATGTAGCCCATCATTTAATTTTAACTAGTTAAACAGTTAAATCCACCTTTGGTGGCAGTGATTACCGACAGTTTTAAGGTTAGGCCCCCCTTTAATTAGGACCGGCGCTCCATCCCCCATGCTGGGACAGTTGCCCATGCTGGGTTAATGAACGTAAAAAGTCGTCGTAAACACCGTTAAACGTCAAGCTGAAACTTCACGTACACCAAGGAAACCGGGGGCGTTACAAGCACCTAAACCGTCGTAGCGTCCGCCGTTACATAGGGCAGTTCCCCGTATAGCTGGTTTTTTATAGCATTGTTGTGATATACCGTTTGCATGAAAATACTTAATTTCCCGTTAACAGTCGCCCACGCTTTCATTAGATTGTCGCCAGGTTACCCAGATTCCCACTCCTAATTCTATTGAAGTCGCAGTGGGAATCAAGATAACTCTTTCGTTTGTTGGGCATTGTTGTGATTTCACATTTGCATTAAAACGCTGTGATTTCCCATTAGCAGTCGCCCAAGCTTTCATTAGGTTTAGTTAGATCAGGATTAAGAAACAAAGAGGCCCAGATCCCGTTTGCATGAAAATATTGTGACGTCATCAGTACTGCGTCTCTTTGTTGAAAATACAGTTCGATCATTACTTATACAGACAATTCCGTTCAAAGGGTTTTAGCGAGCGTTAACCGCACCCGGTCATCTGCCCGACGAAGCCCTAAAGCCCTAAGCAATTCCGTTTGAAAGCGATTCAAACAAAGAAAAAAAGATTATCGAGATTCCCACTGTGGACTCTTTCAAACACTTCACTGTGGACACACGAACAATAGAAATAAGAATTAAGAGTGGGAATCTCGGTAATCTGGTGACACACACACACAAACAAATATTATTATCTTAGTTATATAGATTTCATCCAGATGTCAGCTCCACTGCCATAACTGTTTTTCAGTTGTACTCCTCCCACCCCCTCCATCCTTTTTTTAAGTCACTTCTGGTCAAGGGGGTAAAATTTCCAGGAAATGTGGTAGAATGTACACAGAATTTGGTAGAACTTACACATCCGGTCTGGGGTGACCAAGAAGTGGCGTCACACTGGTGAAGGGGATTATGTTACTTCCGGTCACTCTAGGTAGAAATTTATACGAAATTTGGGAGAATATACAAGGAATTTGGCAGCCACCCAGCTGGGCGACCACGAAGTGACGTCACTTCACTTTTTTTCTAATTTTTTTTTTTAATATTTGTTTTAGTGAGTATAGGGACCATTTTTCGAACTCAAGTCGAGGGGGTACTTTTTTTCTTAAACTTGGAAAAAAGTTATGACTTAGAAATTCTTCAGCTCGTCAGTTTTTTATGGGCCACCATATTTTTTTAATGTTAGAAGTGTACATGGATGGGAAGTCTCGAAATTTATTTTTTAAATACAGTGTATATCAAATCAAATAACTAGAGTACTAGAAAAGAGCATTTTTTTAAAGTGTAAATTATTTTATTTCTTCGGGGGCTCCCTGAAGGTGGGGGCCGGTGGCCGTCAGCCTCCCTTGCCACCCTATAGCTACGCCGCTGACCTCTCTACGTGAGTCCTCTCCACGTGTGTCCGATGCCGAAAAAGCCTTAACCACTATTAACCATTTATAGTTAACTAGGACAGCCCCTCCACCTTATATGGCCGGTTTATAGAGCATTGTTGTGATTTCCCGTTATCAGTCGCACACGCTTTCATTAGATTTAGTTATTAGTTAAATTCAGGGTTAAGAGCCATAGAGTTCTAGATCCCGTTTGCATGAAAATAGTGTGACTGTGAAAAAACATGACGTCATCAGTACTGTGCCTTTTTGTTGAAAACACAGTTCGAATCATTACTTACATAGACAATTACAAACAAATAAAAGCATTAAGATTATTAAGATTCCCACTGCAGACTTCAATAGAATTAGGAGTGGGAATCTCGGTAATCTGGCTACACACACACACACACACAAACAAACAAATATTACGATCTTGAAACTACAGTTATGTTCACTGGTATGCATAACGGCAGTTTCACAGTTGGATTTTTTGCTAAGCATAAACCAATAGGGTGCAAAGCCCTGCCCTTTTTACCAAACGCCCTTTTTAGCAAAAAAATTCTTTTTGTGCTAACATCTGTGGTGCAGCGGCGCCTGAGACTAGGCTTAAAACGGCAGAAAAGGCTAAGAAAGGGTCAGATAAAGAATAAAAGGCAGTGAAAAAAAAAGATCCCCCCCCCCAGTTAAAAACTTACCGTGCCCTTTTACTAAAAGTTGGCCTTGTCCTCTCTGGGGTCTATGTACACTACTGCATAAATTGCTTCCTGAGTAGCAGTTTGCTTCCTAAGGGGCGGGGGGGGGGGGGGGGCAAAACAATAAAAGAATGAAGTATGACAAACATTACGTGCAACATTTTTTTGTAAATAACCTGGGAACCTCTTTAATAATTAATTTCCAAAAATTTTCAGAAGACGATTGTGGGAAGAACCTGCCTACGTTTTCCCTTTATTATGATTTCCTCCAGGAAAAAAAATGTCGTGAGGGTACCAAAAAACAAACGAAAATAATGGATTATTAGGAAATTTCTCTTCCCATTCCGTACAATATGAAGGCAATTCTCACGTCGATCACAAACATATACTAAGCCAAAACCTTTAGGGCACCCACGCACGCGGTGGCCATGGCGTGCGGCCAGTGGTCGTCGCGGCCAAAAAACACAGCGACGTGCCGCGCGGCCACGTTCGATTTTCATTGGTAATTCTTGATTACGTGGTGAAAAATGAACACGGAACGAGTGTGGTCGCCTGCACGCCGCCCAGTATCCCAGTGGCCGCCACGGCGGCCAAGTGCGCGTTGCTACATATACCATACGCATACTCGTTGGCCGCAGCGACTTAGCCACACGGCTTGGCCGCCGTGTGCGCGGGTGCCCTTACTAGTTAGGCCCGGTGCACACATGCGTTTTTTTTTTGACGCTCCGCTGCGTTGACGTAGCCAATCAATGCACACATGCGCTTTTGTAACCCCGTGTTCAAAAGGAACATTTTGCCGGCCCCCAGCTAGGCCGGCTAAAAATGGTTTCTTTTGCTAAAAAAGTGCAATACTTGTCAATTTTTGCATTATTGTTGCAATGATGCTGCCTTGCCTTGAGATTTCAAAGATCGTCGACCGCCTCCGTACCCAATCGCGCATGCGCGGTTCTCCCTATATAAGAGAGGTGGCAGCGGAACTCATCATCTCTTTATCTCAAGATTGACAAAACGTAACTCAGTAGGGGAGGCAGGTATTGCACTTTTTCAGCAAAAGAAACCATTTTTAGCCGGCCTGACTGGGGGCCGGCAAAATGCTCTTTCTTTATACTGAGAAAAGTGCAATACCTGTTAATTTTTGCATTGACAGGCCGACCTCGTCAAATTTGGTGGCGGGCACCTTTTGAGCGAGTCCCTGAGGGTACAGTTGGAGGCGGCAGGAGGAGTGGTCAGTCAAAGAAGGAGCTGTGATGTGGAAATTCTAACATAACCACAGTTGAGATTCAAAGGGTGAGAAGCAAATAGTTACCTTGTGGGATCTTGGTGTATGTTGAGGTGGTACAATGGTGTACTTCTGGCTTCATCTGCGGTCGTGGTGGATGGCAGCACGGGTTTATGGATTGCAGAGTTGCAAGGAGTGATGAGTCTTACAGTTACACATGGATCAGGAGTATAGTCCATTGAATAATGAGTCTGCCCTAGCTGTCTGTTTTTTTTATGAAGCGGGACATGGTACTTTGGAGAGAGTGATGACAAAAGAGGTGAGTTACAGTGGTCCGGAATGGAAGGTGTAAGAGGTTCGTAGAGGCCGAAAAAATAGGGTCAGTCAAGTTACAGAATTGCCGGTCAACAAAACCAGATGAAATGACAAAATTTTACGGGATCTCAGAGGGGTGAGACTGGTTTGGGGCACCTGGAAAGGTGAGGTGAAGCAGAGGTGATCTGTTTTTCCCTCTGTTCTATATGAAACCGTTAATAAGGAAGAGGGAGAGAGGTAAAAAGGTGGTGGCGTTGTCAAACTGCCAGAGGGAAAAGGCGTGGACGGTGGGGGCGAGAGGCGTTGATGTCAAGAGTTTCCCAAGTCGCAGAAATCTGATTGTGGAGTGTGAGGTCGAACTTATTGAACTGGTCGGAGGGTGATTGAGGGTTCGGTGGCTCGTCGCACATGAGTGGAGCGACAACTGGTCTTGAAGGGAGAGTTTCAAATCTTAATCTTGGGTCTGAAGGTTTGATGTTGAGAAGTTGGTGGAGAAAGCGGCTGGGCGTTTTGTAAGATGGTCTTGTGGGTTGGGAGAAAGAAATAAGAATCGACGACGATGGAGCAAGGGAAATGGGTTCATTGAGTCCCTGATGAGGGGTGATGGGTGGAGTTTTTGATGATAGTGCATGGTGAAGCTTGTGGCTGGCACATTCCTTCAGAAGTTCGAGGTTCGATGCTTGAGGTTTAGCATTCTGTTTGTAAGGTGGAAATGAGTCTGTCCTGGGAAGAGAGCTGAGAATTTAGGGAGACAAGAAGGGGCTTGACTTTTTCAAAGTTTTCAGAAAAACTGTTGTTTCGCCGATCTGTTCAACTAAAGTTTATGTTTGAGGAGGTTGAACAGTGATGTGAAGTCAATTTCAGGCCTGTTTAAACTGTCAAGGCCGAAGAGTTCGTTGCCTGGTGAGCATGAGGGGTGATCTATGGAGAGATCGTAAACGCCGTCTGAAGTGATGTGGAATGATCTTGGGGATCTCCCGTGAGAATGTGAACAACCGGGAAGACTTGAGTAATATCCAATTGTGCCTGGTTGGATTCCGGAGCCTGGATTGTTGGTGTAACAGAATCCGCGGGGTCCACATAATTCTGGTGTCTTGAGGGTGAACGAGGAGTGGCTGCTATGAGGTCTTCCGTGAAAGTGGGGAGGAAGGGGTCTTCAGGTAGTTCTCCCCCAATTGGGGAGGACGGGCTGTCGTCTTGTCATTGGTTGTGATCGGTGAGAGAAAATGTTTCGTCAGCTTGAATGTCCTGTTGGGTTGGGAGATTCCCTGTTGAAGATGGTGCTTCCTGAAGTTCCGAGGTTGTTGGGGAGGCGGAAGAATGAACGACAGGTGAGAAGAACCAGGAAGCTTGAGAGAGTGGGGTGCTAGATGTAGATTCGTGGTGTAGTCTTTTGCCCGGTGTGGTTAGCATCGTTACAGTTGCGGGTTGTGGGGTAATCCAAGGACCGTGGGTGGAACTTTGAGGGGTGGTTGTTGAGTTCCTCAACACTGACTTGAGAAGAGGAGAGGCGTTGGACGCGTGCTTGTGTTTTTTGGTCGGTGGTGGTTTTCCCTGGGATTCTGGTGGTTCGGTGTCATTTCTGGGTTTCTCGGTTGCTTTTTGTTTTAGAAGAAAATGAGCATGTGTAAGTGCTGGCGCTTGCGCATTGCAGAGGCTTGATGTGTTGCCACGATGATTCTCCATTGGGCGAGGGAAATGGTTACACAAATGTGGCATGGGGCGTTATAGTAATCACAAAGTCCGTGGTATTGACAGACCCCTTTGTAGGGGTCTAGTCTGCCCGGGCGATTGTTGCCTGGGCAGTTACATGAGCCAGGGCTGTCCATGATGGGAATGCGACCAAAATATGTGTCTCCTTCGTCTGCGAAAGTCTTTGCATGGCACACCTTCACCATTATAGAATAAAAAATGGCAAAGAGAAGGCACAAAAGTCCAAGGAGCACAAACTGGGGTGGGGAGAGCCCTAGGTAGCTTCGAGAGAAGCAACAAACCAAACACGTGACCGGCGGAAGCGGCGGCGGAAGCGAAAGCATAAGCAGGTGTGACCAAAGCGAGGCTGCATAGTTACGGCATCGGGTGTAAGGTGGTGCTGTGATCTAGCGGTTGAGTGTTGGCCAAAAGGGCGGGAGCCGACGAGATGCTGCCGGGTGCTGAAAAGCATGATAACGAAGGGCTGGAGGTATAGAGAGGAAGCTGAAGGTTCGGAGATGACCTGAGAGGTGATGTCCTGGCATGTGCGGTTGTGGATGATGGATAGGGCGTACTAGGATCTATTGAAAGAAAAGAGTTTCTCACTTTATTATTTTTTTAAATTAAGGTGTGAAAGAGGCCATCTAGGGGAATTGGGTGAAAAATGTGAAATGTTTCACGATTTTGAGTTCCATCCTTGCAATAGGGGTCATGCTAATCTTCTCTTGTTATTCCAATATAAGCAGGCCGAAGCGGAAGCAGAGATGAGATCGGGTGACGGGTTTGCAGCAGGACAGGTAAGCTGGCTGGCCCGAAGTCTTGAGGGGATCTGGTTCCGACTACCTAAGTGAACAGGTGGAGCCGGCATTTTGTGGTTGGTGAACGGCGGACTGACGTGGCTTGGTCGTAAGTATGGCCGAGCGGGGGCCATGGCGTTGGCGGCAGCAGGATCAGTTGGGCCGAAAGGATGGGAGTTGAGGGAAGGCGGCCAGCGGACGACATGGAGAATGTACGGAGATGGCTCCGGCGCCCGTAAGGTTGGCCGAAAGGTTGGTTGAGGGGCAGAGGTGTATGATGGTGGGCGGTATGGACCTTGGGCGACGAGCCTGGTGGTGATCCGGATCATGAGTAGATAGCGGGCAAGGGCAATCCCTGGCCGAAGGGATGGAGGATGAGAATCTTCATCAAGGTGAGGGATACGGTAGGAATGTCGACGATAACAGTGTCGGATGTGCGATAAGGGCATTCCAGACCGGGTTGGAGCCAAAAGGTCGACCGATTCACAACCAGTGGACAGAAGAAAAGTAAAGGGTGGTGATGACGGGTGGGACGACATGGGCATTATGGCCAAGACTAGTAACTAGCGGTCGACACCCCCGACAAGTAGAAGGCGAGATCCAGGTTGGTTCATGGACGAAAGGACGACTTGGTTGGAGAGTTGAGGGTGACGATGTCGAGTGAGCGACATGGGCCTCCCGGCCAAGGCCAGCGGCAAGCGAGAAGGCGAGAACAAGGACGGTTCATGGACGAAAGGACGACTGGTCGGAGAGTTGAAGGTGGCGATGTCGGATAGGCGACAACGGCATTCTGGTCAAGGACAGTGTCTAGTGGTCGTCGTAAACGGCAAGCAGAAGGTGAGATCAAGGTTGGTTCAGGAACGAAAGAACGACTTGGTTGGAGAGTTGAGGGTGACGGTGTCGGATGGACGACATGGGCATTCTGGTCAAGGCCAGTGCCTAGCGGTCGACGCAAACGACAAGCGTATGGCAAAAACAATGTCGGCTCATGGTCGAAGGGACGGGAGTGGATTGGAAAGATGAGGGTGACGGCGCCGGACAAGGCGACATGAGTATACCTGCCAAAGCCAGCGTCAAGTGGTCTTCGTAGCGACAAGCAGAAGGCGAAGTCGAAGACGGTCTATGGACGAAGGGACGAGAGGTGGGGGCCTATGCGTAGGTCAAAACCCGGATGGAAGCAGAATGTGATGATGTCGGATGGAGCAACATGGGCATACTGGTTAAAGCCAGCGCCTATAGCGTTCATTGCAAGCGACAATAAGAAGGCAAAGTCGGTCCCTAGGCGAAAGGGTGGAGGAGACAAACAGGATGGGGCGCCGGTAGGGCAAAACGCAAGCCCAAGCAGGCGTTTAGTGTACGACACAGCCGATGAGCAGGAGGCGGAGGGAAGGCCGATCCAGAGTAAAAGGACGGGAGGCGAGAACCAAGGCTGAAAGGATGTGTGTTCAGAGTGGGTCGGTCCCGGGAGACAACGGGATGGAGCCACGATGACTTCGTTTCCTGGAGAAGACATAAGCCGAGAGAACGGGTGGCTGCTGAAGTGACTTGAAACAAAGAAATGACGAGCTCCGCTGCCACCTCTCTTATATAGGGAGAATCGCGCGTGCGCGATTGGGTACCGAGGCGGCCGATGAACTTTGAAATATCAAGGCAAGGCAACATTATTGACACACTAATTCAAAAATTGGTAGGCATTGCACTTTTCTCAGCATAAAGAAAGTTATATTTTGAAACCAACGAGACGGTATTGCCTTTTTCGCCTACCTTGTGTACAAAAAATATACAGGGTGAGACAAAAGTCTGGTCACACGCAAATAACTGCCGACTTAATGGTCCTACGTTAATTCTGAAGACATATTTGTAATGTAAGTCAGATATGGCAAAGCCAATGAGGATATTTTCAATGACCTTGAAAACAGCATTCAAGGTCATCCGCATTCTATCTTTCAAACGGTGCAAGATACGGCAAAAAAGTGAATTACAAAGTTGTACGTGAGCATTAAACATGACAAACTGCGAAAACAGATTGAAAATCGGAGCATAATCGCAGTAATTATGAGGAAAACAAAATAACAACAAAGTCTTCCATGAACGTTGTAACTGCCATGCAGTGAAGCTTAAGGGCTGCCTCTACAAGCGAGTGCACGTATGTGATCAGAGTCTTTCCTGCGCCAATCAATGCAAGTGAACGAGTTCAGTCCAGATGAAATAAAAGAAAACAACGTATGATACGGATTAGGTCTAAAGTATTAAGTCATCATTCACAACACAAAGTCACGTTCGGTATGTGATTATTTTCTGATTTTACATTTATTATGTTTTTCCGGAACTAAAGGCCCTTTGACTGACACCCAGTCAGGCCGCAACAATTGCCAAAACGTATTGTTGTTGCGAATGCCCACACTTCATTTCCAAAGACGAAAAACCTTTTTTTCGGGGGGGGGGGCCCCCCACGAAAAATTACACTCCACTTTATGCCACTGCTACTAGAAAACGTACAATTACTTTATTTCCAGGTACGATTTTTTCTTGTTTTGTGAAATATATAGAACCATAAAGAAAAAAATCATTTGAAGTAAACGGCGAATAAATAGAATTTCTTCAAAGATTTTTCGCCTCGTTCTTTGGCCCACTTTCATTTCTGTCCCTCTCAGCCCCCCCCCCCCCCCCCATTTCCTTAAGCCATGTCTGCCAGTCGAATGTACATATGTTACCGACTGGAAGACTTGGCGTAAATAACTGGGGGGGGGGGGGGGGCTGAGAGGGACACCGATTCCCCACCCCCCAGAAAAAATGCTTTTCCGCCTTTGGAAATGAAGTGTGGGCATTCGTAACAACAATACGTTTGGGCATTTGTTGCCGCCTGGCTGGATATCACTCAAGAGGGCATTAGTGATGGAAAAAATAATAAATGTAAAATCAGAAAGTAATCACATACCGAACATGACTTTCTGTGTTGTGAATGATGGCTCAATACTTTAGGCATAATCAGTATCATACGTTGTTTTCTTTTATTGAAGCCTGAACTGCACTCGTTCACTTGCATTGATTGGCGCAGGAAAGACTCTGATCACATACGCGCACTCGCTTGTAGAGGCAGCCTTTAAGCTTCACTGCAATGGCAGTTACAACGTTCAGGGAAGACTTTGCTGCTATTTTGTTGTCCTCGTAACTATTGCAATCATGCTCCGATTTTCAACCTGTTTTCGCAGTTTGTCATGTTTAATGCTCGCGTACAACTTTGTAATTCACTTTTGTGCTGTATCTTGCACCGTTTGAAAGATAGAATGTGGATGATCTTGAATGCTGTTTTCAAGGTCATTGAAAATATCCTCATTGGCTTCGCCATATCTGACTTACATTATAAATATGTCTTCAGAATTAACGTAGGACCATTATATCGGCAGTTATTTACGTGTGACCAGACTTTTGCCTCACCCTGTACGTATATTCAAACCAATGCGACGATATTTGTTACATTCATTTACTGATTTAAGACGTACCAGGGGATTATATCACACATCCTTTGCAGATTAACTAAAAAAAATTTGGATAAGTTCTTTAATTACTTCCCTATGAGTCTTCAATCATTTCTGCAGCAATATTTCATATTTCAGGGTAGTTCTTTACTCCCCTAATAAACAATTCCATGTCTTATTTCTTCGAAATTGGACGCCATTTTCTGCAACGGTGCAAAACGAACGCTCGAGCGACGTCGACGCAGGTATGTGTGCACTGTGCAGTTCCCAACAGATGTCACGTAAACCAAACCGCAAATGCGGTAACGCAGCGTCAACGCGTGTTAAAAAAAACGCATGTGTGCACCGAGCCTTAATAGGGGAGGACGGCGCTAGTTGAAACACGGGGCACGTTGAAATATTTACTTTACAACAACAGAGGGCAGCGGGGGACTGCTGCTGCCCAAACGTGCCGCATGACGTCATCCATTGTCGACAATTGTGTCGTGCTTGACAAGTTAGCCCATAGTGTGCACTGAGCAAACAGACTGTTTTCAACACCCGTCAGTAACTTTTGACAATCACGTGGTTTTGGTCATCTAGACACACGCTAGTGTGTAACCGCCAAGTAACAGCAGATCGTCCGATTGTAGACATTCGATTGTTAAAAAGTGATTGTAGGACCTTTTAGGGCTTCGAGCAAATTACCAGGAGTGGTTAACGCTCGTTAAACCCTTTGAAACCCTTTGGTTGCCGCACTAGCAGACTGTGTCTTTTAACTGAAACCAACTTATACCTGATTTCAGCATACTGGTGTAAATTCCCCATGTGGTAGAAATCTTTGCAAATCGTTTGAATCAGGTGTCTAGGGTCCAGTAACGAAGAAAACGTCAACACGAAAATGTGGGAACGTGGCCTTCATGGAGAAAAAGTGTCCTCAATAACAGGTGATTTGTGTTACTGGTGACTAGTAACTAGTCCGCAGGCTCCCATGTTAATTCTCAGAGGGTATAACGACACGTCTACAGCTCATTAGGGAAAGTTGTCAGATCTAAACTTCGGCAGACAGGTAAAGCGTCATATGGGGAAGTGCCTTTTTCTAAAATGGGGGTTGCAGCTAGAACCACGTGGCCCTGAAGTGGCTTGTAAGTGCAAAATTATTGTTGTAACCTTTGTTTGTATTGTCATCCAACAATAGATTATAACATGCTTAAGTGTTACACGCTTATCGTTTCAGTGCCTAATTGTCAGAATTCATTGTTGTTGCAAATAGGTGGTTTTGGCTTTGGGTGGTCTGCGGTCTTGCAGTGCTGGAAACACCGGTTCTCGTCAGATCCCCGAAGTTAAGCAGCATTGGGCTGGATTGATACTTGGGTGGGTGACCGCCTGGGAATCTGGCTGTTGCAGACATAGGGCCTTAGGGCTTCGGGCAGATGATCAGGAGTAGTTAACGCTCGTTAAACCCTTTGAAACCCTTTGGTTTTGGCTTAACGGGAAGGTGTTTACATCCAGTGTTGTGAGTACTGCAGTTGTGTTGTTTGCAGTGGTTGGATATGGTATATTTGTGGTATGGTGTTGTAGTATAGTTTGTATTTATAGTTTGGGGCGCATGGCAATAGGCTAAGGCCTCAATAAAATCACAGAATGGAATGGTTTTGGCTGAGGCCTCAATAAAATTGTATTATGGTTTTGGGGCGCATGGCATTTGGCCGCGGCCACAAATAAAATTCTAAATGAAAATGGTTCACCAAGAAACGGAGTATCTTTTATTGCAAAGGTTTGTTACGGTGCACGGATCCAAACTAAATTATATGCCCCACGACGATAAAAGGGACAATTATGTGTTTGTGAACACCATGGTAACTAAGTAATTGAATGATTAACGTTAACCGAGGTCGGACCCAGTGAGGAAGGCAGACGTTTCTACTGCGTGCAGATCAAACTATTTGTCTTATAAAGCTGATTCTTAGCTCATATTATAGGTATTTCTCTGCAGATGTTCCCTTTCCATAAGCTTGTTTCTGATTGGTCAAGTGGTCAGGGGTTAGGGAGCTCTAAACGACCATTTTTTTGCATCTGCCCAACAGTCAAAAAAGGGCAGCGGTCTATTTAAAAATATGGAAATTAGATTTTTTGGAGACCGAGGGGGGGGGATTGAGGCTATAAAGTGTTTGGTTGTCCTCGCTGGTATGGTGATCTTATTTTGCAAGTTAAATACACTGTATTGGATATATTCATTACAAATTTCACTGCAAATGGACGAACCCTAATGGGTGCAATTCTATGGACCGGAAGAAGGGAAAGTGTTCCCGAAACTTTGTCTAATGTAAAGTGTATAACTTGCAAAATGAGGCCGCCGCATCAACGTGGAACGTTCAACATTTAGCACTCTGCCTTATTACCTTAGCATAAGGAACAAAATACCTTAACTTGCGAACAACTCAAGCAAAATAATTTCAGACAATAACAGGTTTTTCAGGTGCATCAACACGCAAAAAAATTTTAAAAACTGCTAATGAGTTAGAACTACGAAGTTAACAAAGAAGCGATAGTTTCGGCTGGACGAATGTTCCGTCATCTGTGTTGAGAACGGTGTCTACCCGTCAGATCGAAAACCTATCAGACCGAAATGATCCAACATCCCATGGGATAGAAATACCATCATATAGAAAATGTGTACTTCCCGTCAGATAGAATTTTTTCCCCATTAGATAGAAATCTTTTTCCCAACAGATAGTTTTATTGTTTTGTTTTGCAACCACTGGTGGAAAAAAAAAAAGAATTGCTAACCAATACGGTACAGTCTACAGTTCATAGCGTTCACAAATTATGAGTAGCATTTTTTGTTTTGTTTTTGCTTGTTTGTTTTTTTCTGTCCGGGTTAGTCGTATTTTTTGATGAGCCACAAACTCCTGGCGATCACCTTCATTTTCCATATGAAAACAAAAGCGGTATTGCTGAACACCTGGATACAACTCATCTTTTTCACAACACGTCTATCTGACTGTCACTCGCCATGGTGAAGTTGGCGGCAGGAAATTTCATCGAATTACACATTTTCGTAGGAAAAAGTTTATAAAGACAAGAGTATTTAATTGTACGAGTTGCAAAAATGCGTGTTAGCAGGCTTCGTTTTAAAATGGTGCCACCATTTTACGTCAGCAATTGTGATCATGAGGGCGCCCCCCCCCCCCTCCCTTCTTGATGACACAATACTTGAACGCTCCTTTAGCAAAGAAGGAAATCCCTTCATATCGGAAAAAAATGCAATTAGATAGAAAACATATCCCATTAGATAAAAAAAATTCCCGTTATATATATAAAAAAAAAAAAAACATTATCGTGTGCGCGGCGTATCTTGAGTCCATTTTATGAGCGGCTACCTTCTCGTGGAGTACGGCGTTAATCGACGGCCGCCATTGTTTTTTTTTTTTAACCATCTTGGATATCAAAAAGGCACTCTGCTACCAAAAACGTACAATCGATTATCTGTGTTCGTTCTGCAGCGAACTCAAGATAAGCAGCGGACACTTTAGATAGAAATAAATTTTCTCGTCTGGCGGGCCGTGCGATATATTTGTTGAGTTTTCGATCTGACGGGCCTGAACCTTGAGAAACAAATCTATTCGATTCGACAAATGTTATATATAACATTTCAGTTACATAATTTCTGTTGTATTTTCCCCTACTAGATAGATATTTTTTCTTTCTTCAGAACTAATATCAGAAGAAAATAAAGAAAGGGTGATAGAAAAAATGTGTTTATAATAATTAAGAAAAAGAAGCGTAGGGCTCCAGTGCGCCTACTCTCAAGGGCGCATCTACCATTGGCAGACGGGCACACAACCCAGTCCGACCCCGTCACAGTTTACCGCTATTGTCCTTCATAAAGATTACTCACCTCACGTGCAGAATTCTATTTCAGATTAGCAGGTCTTCGCTTCTTTACACTACACAGATTCCTTGAAAATGAGCCTATAATAGCGGAAAACATGAAGTAGCCTAGCCTGATCGCTTTAAAAGAAAGAGGCGCGAATATTTGCATTCAAGCCACGATTCATGAGCAGCGGGTTCTCAAACTAGTTCGCTCCCCTCAAAATCAGAATCGTGTAATAAGATATGCTAAAAACGCCTAAATAAACGATCTGTAAAGCATAATAAATTTAACTCGTTTCGTTAGATGGGTTTAGGTGAGGTATGGTCAGGTTAAATTAGAGTGTTTTCGGTGTGACGTCAACAGCTTCCTTTGTTTAATGGTGCTATCTAGGGACTCCACAATGGCTGCTGCTCGGCTGAACTCCACCCAAAGAGAACGAAAAAAAATCGCTTTCCAGGTGAGAGTCTTCAAGCAATGTTTAAAACCACTTTTTTTCTTCTGAAGCACGCAGACGTCCTGTCGTGGAACAATGCAATAAATCAGACCTAACTGATTAAGGCCAAAGAAAACTGCTATTTCGTGTATCGTCCTAGTAATTTTCTGAAAGTTGGTAGCGGAGGAGGCTTTTTTTTATTATTTAAATTTTGTTCTTCTTTTGTTAAGAATATATATATTGTGCATTGATGAGTCGCAGTTTGTTTACTATTGAAGGGGGGGGGGACGCTAAAAACGTTGAAAAAATTATGTCATGTTTTGTAAATATTTTCTGCACCTGCTTTATATTTCATTAATTTTCCGTATTTATCAAAAGACGATAAATTATTGGGAAGAACCTGCCTATTTCCCCCCTATTTTTCTCCATTTTTTCCCCTTTAACTCCATTTTCCCCAGGGACAAAAGAGTACAAAATAAATTAAAAGAAAAGAAAAGAAAGTAAAATAATGTAAAATAAAATAAAACTTTATGTAAATAATGAATTATTAGAAAAGTTATGCTACCAGAAATAACCGTACAACGAGTGCACCTCTGGCAGTGCGTTTCTCGCTCAGTACGCAATCAGAATTGTAATTGGCGGGGGGGGGGGGGGGGAGAACGGTTCTGCGACAAACAAGCTATATGTACATGGCCTGTCCCCAATCAGAACTGTCGGAAAACTAATAGAAAGAAATTCTGAGTGTGCGCTCCATTTGAGGTTGATTTTGGCTGTGCGCTGCATCAATCATGAAGTGTATAAACCTTAATACTTCAAAGTACAATGAATCATATCAAAAACCAAAACTAGTAAAAGAAGTTCCGAATGGTTAGGCAGTTCAAAGGAGTGATATCAACACACCAAAACATTCGCCAAGTTAATCGCACCGACTAATAGTTCGATTAGTTACTTTGGTTAACAATGTTCAAGTTTTCATTTAACGTTCAAAGTATTATTCGGTGCGATTAAGTTGGCGAATGTTTTGGTGTGTTGGTATCACTCCTTTGAAGGGCCGAACCATTCGGAACTTGGCTGCCCCTTTTACCAGTTTTGGTTTTTGATATGATATCAGTCCTTTTTTTTAAATTGTGTATTAGACTCACTCCACTACCGTGCAGATGTGTAATAAAGTGGCACGTCAACAAGAAATTGGTTTTCCACAATTTGATACTATCTTTTGCCTATAGGCCGAACCATTTTTAATTTGGTCACCTGTTTATAGGTTTTTGGTTGGTTTTAATTTTGCTGTAATTTGTTTTATTTCTTTAGATTTGGTGTGTTGATATCATCCTTTGAAGGGCCGAACCACTCTCAACTTAGTGGCCTCTTCACCAGTTTTTGGCTTTGTTTATTTTGCTTTGTTTTTAGAGTTGGTTTATTTTTTGTGAATTGGACGTGAATACAATTTCTTTGTGAACGTTGTTTAGATTTATCGTGCTACACTAGTGTATGTCTAGAGATGCACGTCAGTATACACGTTGTCATTTCCGAACTTTGGCTGTCCAATGAGAGACGATGCCGACAATACTAACAATGGTTATAACAATATTTTCCTACTTGCCCCTAGGATCCAAACCATAAAAGGTACGTAGTTCGTATCGTACTGCAGCCATTCGTCCAATTTCATAGCTGGAAGCCTTCCCGTTATATCGGTATCGATGAATAATCACCTTATGGAAATTAACATCGGGATGAGCGGACTATAATTAGCTAGCTAGTTACACATTTTCAACGTTATTGAGGGTCAGATTTTGCATTGAAAGCAGCTTATCTGGCATTCCTATACACGAGTTAATTTTTGTCAGGTGGGTCATTGCTCTTGATTTCAACACAATTTAAGCTTTTGTACCGGAATATTATTTTTCCCCAAGTACCTGAAATGTGCCCAACTATGCTTCAAGATATAAGACACTGACGCTATGGCGCTGCGCTACAATAGTTTACATCCTCGACGTTTGAATTGATGTGATGTTTGTTGTGATGATTGTTGCCTAACTTGGCGCGACACACTAGCGTGTGTCTAGATAAAGAATTAAACCACAAGGTAAAGGGTAAACGAAGCAAGCAGTCTGCATTAAAGACTGGCCTTGTGAGGATACACGATACACTAGTCTGAGAAAGAAAGAAAAGACAACTGCCGCGGATCTGGGCTGTATCCAGTATCGAAGATTTTTGCACTGGCTAGTAAGCGGGAAGTCCTGGGTTTGAGTCCCAGTCGGGGCAGTTGTCTTTTTTTTTTTCTTTCTCAGTTTGGAGTATCTTGTATTCTCATAAGGCCAGTCACTTTAACGCAGACTGCCACCTTCAAAGTACAATTATGTTCAACTAGCGGAGTCGCTCGCTTCGCTCGCTCATTCCGCGTCGTCTCGCTTCCCTCCCTCTCCCCTCCCGGTCTCGTTCCCCCCTCATTTAATTTGCCGTTCGGTCAGTAGATGGCATCGCGCTCATTCCGCGTCGTCTCACTCCCCTCCCCCTGTCCTCGTCCCCCCCCCCCCTGAGGGTAGGGGGGGGGGGGGGGGGGGGTGGCGACGTATGTTCGCGCTGCTGGACGTTGCGTTCCGGGCGCAGCTACTATCTCAGCGGGCCTTGGCTACTACTCTTATGATTTGCCGTTCCGTCGGTAGATGGCGGAGATGGCATCGTATGTCCAGCTTGCTGCGCTGCAGATGCAGATGCGGCTGGGCTGCGCTGCAGATGCAGAGTCTGCGCTGCGGATTTTGTGTAATTATATATATAGATTGCTACAATTACTTGTTATCATTTTTTCTTCAAATGTCTTGAGTCCAAGAGGATGTCCGTATTTTATTGTACTGGGTGGAAAATCAACATTTCATAGTATCCAGAAGAAAGAAAAATGATTATAAAATTGGAAAGTTGTTATGGGGAGACTTGCACAACGCCATATTGCAAACTTGTTCGTCATATTAAAAAAAAAAAATTCCTGCCACCCTGTGTCTCAATTCTCACAGTAAATCAACCACCTTCGCCCATCTGACTGAAATGTAGTTTAGGAATTGCAATTTTACTCCTCAAATTGCCCCCTCAAATTGGTTCGCTGCCCAATATGGGATTTTCACTAAAAACAAAATTTTCCAGTTCTAATCCCGGGACAAGGAACCCAAAATGTGTAAGGTTGCTACGGAAATGCATGATTAGCATCGAGAAGGCTGAATCCTAATTGCAATTGTAATGCTATCTTCAGATTTAAGAAGTGCTAATTTCCACACATCTAGTCTCCGCAAAGAATCCAAATTGCGCCATATACGCCCCTCACTGGAGTGCTAGTTTAATAGAAGTACGTTACGATAACTGTAAGAAGACAATGCTGGAAGACAAATTCTAAGATATGTCCGACAGTGTAAAAATAACAGTAAATACGACATTAAATAATTTCACAGTCGGTAGTGACCATTTTATGAATAAAATTTTACCATTGTTTTTTTTTTTTTTTTTTTTTTTTTTTTATAACGTTGATGATACATTTTGCAACCCAGCAAATTTGAAAAAATAATCATGTAAAAACTAGAGCCGTCGTTATTTCCACTGTGGACATAATGAAGCAAGCTGTTTGGTTGGGTTTCCCGTTTCCCTCGTCCAGTCTGTGCCCCTACTACTTTCTCAATGGCGTGTCCGCTTTACGCGAAGCTTGAATTGAAGGATAAGCAGCACCAATGCGAGATTAATTAAGAACGAAGCCTTTTGTATGTGCACTGCAAAGGCTTCGTTCTTAATTAATTACGCAAAGCTCCAATTAATTTGGAAGTTGGGTACCAAACAACCATACAACTGATTCAAGTTGCATAAACATTTACTTTCACGCTACCAGTCGTACCCGGCTTCACCCGGGGTTTTGTTTCGTCTGTGGTTGTTACCCAGTTTCGGCCCTCCCTCCTCATACCCGTCTCTCTTCTTCCCTTTGCTACACATAGTAGTATTTCGATAGGTAGTAGAATTAAATACTGCACCTCCTCTTCCTCCTGCCCCTCCTCGATTTGCAAGATTTCTCAAAAACTGATTGGGGCTCCAACCTAAACAACCAAAAAAAAAAAAAAATACGTTTTAGTTTCAGTTAATGCGTAATTAAATGCTTAATGATAACAGACGCACTGCCGTCTCCCCCCCCCCTCCCAATCTGTTTAGTTATTATAGCGTTAGAATGCCAAGTGCAGAGCTCAGACGCACATCCCAACACACGGGCGTTTCCCGTCCATTCCCCCCCACCCCCGCCTCCACTTTCAGTCTACCGCTTTGGCTTGAACGAACCGTGCAGTGTAAACCTATCTTTCGTGCATCACGTGATTTAAAATTTACCGCAGAGCAAATTGTTAGTC
>JAHWFP010216216.1:16928-41749 GCA_023313725.1 Lithobius niger | reverse complement strand
GTCGGCGTGGTTGACTCCATTGTTGAATTCTGGAAGGATCTTTAGTTCCATGAAGGGAAGAATTAGCAACAAAATGGTTATGTCGGGAATCAGCGTCTCAATTGGGGCCGAAAAATGGAAATTATGTGTGCTGTAAGCATTGAAAGGAGGTTTAGCGTGGCTATGTTGACTGTAGCACTATCGCTTGCAGTCGTCATGAAAAGTCTTTAAAGGGCAATTCTGACAGCGCCCGGCGAACGGTACGGCACCGGTGAACAGCAACGACGGGCGGTGAATGACACCGGTAATTGTTCTCACTACAAACAGTCTGCCGCTGGAGCTAACCGATCCCGTTGCAAACCAAACAATGCAAATCCATACTACTAACTACTAGGAAATGAAAGATAATTCGTCGAAGCATCTGATCAAACTTTCGCACATCCAAGTACAATTCTATTTTTATTTTTGCTTGCAAACGCACCGGCTCAATCAAGATCCAACCTCAAAACACACGCCCGCACACCCCTCACAACGAAACCCCCGATGCATTATCACATCGAAACAGCATTCAAACACACCGCCTCGAGACTTAGCAGTTATTTCCACACACAAATGTAAGCTTACCAGGCAATTAGTTAGCGATCCCCTTTCACCAGTCAGCTCCCCCCCCTCTCCCTCATGTCTTGTCTTTTGATGTTTCACAACCAAAAGAAGATGTTTCTATAATGACCGGCTCGTAATACAAAGCCTCGGCTAGAAGGTTTCAGCGCCATGTTGCTGTGACGTATGAGAGGTCAATGCCAGTTCGTTGTCTGATTGGCTACCGTTGGCGGCCGCCGGAGACAGAGCCACGAAAGTCAAGCCTAGCTAGACCCGAACGGAACGACAACGGGGGCCGGTAGTTTGTGCCCGTGGGCTATTTTTTGATGTCACTTCCGCCGTTGCCGGACGCCGTACCGTTCGCCGGGCACTGTCGGAATGGCCCTTAACGTTGGGAGTGTGCCAACGTTGGGGTGCCTTGTCGATTGCAGAAGACCTTTCGCTGATGTTTTCATTGTAATGGCCGCATTCGTTGCCACGTGAAGAGCCT
This sequence comes from Lithobius niger, assembly GCA_023313725.1. NCBI lineage: Eukaryota > Metazoa > Arthropoda > Chilopoda > Lithobiomorpha > Lithobiidae > Lithobius > Lithobius niger. The sequence goes on along the minus strand of JAHWFP010216216.1, from coordinate 40,680 downwards.
CTACTTGTGTGACGCCTTTCATTTTGAAGCGGCTTTTGCCTTCAGGAATCGAAAGGTGGAGAAAGCAAACCAGCAGTGGTTGTCTTCTTTTTTTCTTTGTATAATTTAGCATTCGTTTTAACGAGCATCCACGTTTACATGTTACTTTCTCCATGTTGGCTTTCGTTATTTAGTTTTTGCTGAAGTTTCCGCTCAGGTTCAGCCTGGTTCAGGGTTCGGAATCTTGTTTATTCTCAGGGTTCTTGTGAGCTCTTCTCTGAGCAGTTCTGCGACATGCTTTCTGGTCTTCACCATTTCACCAACAACCACGCGTGACATCACTTTAGTAACGTTCTTCTATCCACCAATGATCTTTATCGGTGGTGTGTACGGCCAAGCCAAGCACTGTGACGGTGTGCCAGGAGCATTGTTATATCACTTGTGGGCATTGCCGACTAAAAGACGATCTCCATGCTCATACATGATTTGCCTGTTTTTTTTTTATTTGTTATTTTCCTGTGTAAACATTAATGCTTGCCCCGTTCACTGGACCCTTGAATATTTATATCCATTAATTGAAGGCTTTAATAAATATCTTGACACTGTTATTGGGTTCATGTGCCCTATTTGCTTGCCATCCTGTGTGATTTCTGTGGAGTCTTACCTCGCTCCTGGTTGGCACCACCAGCCAGACCCAATCGTTTGCATGCTTGTCATCAGCTGACACTTTGGTCAGCTGATCTATTGTCAATAAATATGATTGCAACTGACAAGCCCAGGTCAGTCATACAGTATTCCTTGCCTAGAGTCGTTCTTTCTTTCGTAGTGTGTTAGGCTTAATCGGCATTCACTTCATAATGGCGACGAGGCTGGGATCAGGAATGAAGCAAGCCTACAACCATAGGAGTTGATTGTGTTTAGATGGATAAGCAACTTGACTAAACCGGAAGTTTAAAAGCGCGGCGTCAAAGGCCATACCGCCACGCCAATCGGCACTCGCGGCCGCGTGATCGGAAATTTACACCCAACGCACTAGGTTTAATCTCTCTAAACCATTTTACAACATGGCGGAGAAAGCAGTCGATGCCTAGTATAACCCAGTTCTAAACTGGTATAACAGTACTAAATTGGATTTAGTAATTTTTTCAATTTATCTGCTGCTACGACATTTTAACTTGTTTAAACTTACTGTTGTCACAAGAACGAGACTCATGCTACACCGGCTTTCTTGCAAATATCATGCATTCATAAGCACCCCGTCTCGTGTGTTCCGAAAATACGATATTTACTCCCCCAACAATCGGCGTTAAGGTTTCGTGCGACTGTCAGACTTTGTTACAAAACACAATGGCACCTACGCCTGGCAATATAACAGTCTCTTATCTTACCTACGTTTGATACATCATAAACAACGTAGTACAGGGCGTATTTCACAGAAAATTCGGTGGAATTCCATTCGTCTACGAGCGGATCAACCGCGAATACCTCATGGAGGCTTGGTCTGGCGGAAGTAGCAAACGCGCTTTGCATTCTGGGTACATCCGTGAGTCACGCTTGCCATCGAAAACAACGCACTTCGGCTATGCATTTGAGCTGGGAGTTGCTTATCCATCCAAACACAATCAACTCCTATGCTACAACCGACAAATGAAGATAAGTAAACCGATTTTTTTTTAGGAAAGGCAAATCAAAATTTTGTAGAAACGGGCTTATCTTAAACACATGTACTTTTCTCACTTCATCAGTAGTTTTCTGGGGCAGCAGGATAGACTGGTGATAGTCCGGGAAAGGCGTGAATGCAGCGTGTGTCGGCAAAAGTCTCAGTATTTATTTGGGAAGCCATCGTTGTACAGGCGAATGAAAATGGCGTGGAGCGAGGGAATCTAATCGGCGACGCAACCCATTGCGCACAGCTGTGTTCAAGGTCAAACGAAGTCAAGTCAAACGAAGCGAAACACTCGTAACGTAAATTCAGCGGTGAGTAGATTAAGGAAAAATTTACTTCAAAAAATTACCGGGAATTTCGCCATGTTAGTGAAAGCATTCTGGTTTGTACTAGTGAGTTTAATTTTGTGCAACATGTCCACATTTATGCAATTTGAAGCCTATAATAGTAAAGATGATTGGTCACAATACATTGAAAGATTAAATAACTATTTTACGGCGCATGATGTCGACGATACAAAATATGTACCGATGCTGTTGTTCTTGTTGAGCGCCGCTCATTATAAATTAATTAGTATTAACAAACGCTTAAGCGTATAAAATACGGATGTAAGCCTTAAAAAACATAAAGCCCTTAAGGAAAAGATATTAGAAAAAGACATGTATGCCATCAGCGTCGCACTAATACGTGTAAAAGAATTTCCAGCGACCCAAAAAACACGCTGGAGCTTCTTTTACACGTATTAGTGCGACGCTGATGCCTTACATGTATTTTTCTAATATCTTTTCCTTTAGGGCTTTATGATTTTTAAGGCTTACATCCGTATTTTATACGCTTAAGCGTTTTTTAATACTAATATCCATTATTATTATTTTTTTTGTTTCAGCAAGAATTACACAGAAAAGAATACTGTAATCACCTTAAAACAACTGTTATAAGAAGCCTTTTTAATACTTAATTTTAAGAGCTATAAAAATTGAAAATCGGTTCTTTTGTTCGATCTCTAGGTGAGTGCAAAATTTCCCCTTGAAGAACAACAATAATTGTAGTCACATTAAAATAGCGTTCAAAAGGCCATAGGCTGGCTTTCTTCATACATATGTTTTAAGCTGTAAAACTTGAGCATCGGTTCATTGGTTCGACTTTCAGGTGTGGTACAGCTGTTACGAGCCAGAATTTGGGCTAATTATGATCGTCAAGCTAAAAGCCATAAAATTTAGTACACAAATCAATTCTTAGCTAATAAATCGAGCTAGCTATGGAATCTCTCGAGATGCCCCATAAGGCCCCTTCCTGTCCCCCTACCACACTCACCTGTACTACTATGAATTTTGCTACGGCAATTATTCCTAGTAGTAGAAATTGAATCAGCCATGGATCCCCATGAATTACCACCAAAACCTTCCCCAGAATCCCCTGTCCCTCCTTTGCACCTCATGAAACATCGATGACCAATGAGGGGGGGGGCCACAGGAGGGATCTGGGGGCCCTTTGGGGAGTATTTCATGGGGATTCCATGGCTTGTACAACTTCTACTGCTAAAAATGAATTGTGCACCAATTTTCAAGCTTTTAGCATGATTTGCAAAAGTCAGTGAGGGGAAACAGGGGGTCACTGAGGCCCCTTTGGGGGTATTTCATGGGGTTTTTATGGCTGATGCGATTTATGCTGCTAAGAATGACTTGTACACCAAATTTCATGTTTTTTACTTCATCTGTAAAAATTTGCTGCCCAAGCCCCTGGGAGTGGGAATGGGCGGGGAGGCCCTGAAGGTATTTGAGGGTATTTCATGGAGGTCAATGGCTGGTTTGATTTTTAATGGTGAGAAGACTTGTGTACCAAATTTCGTGTTTTTAGCTCGATTTGCTGAAATTTTTTACTCCACTTAATGACTTCTGCCCAGTGCTCTTCAATAATTATTGCTCTACCGACGAGAATACGGCAGTCATATTTAAATCGTGTTCGAAGGGCCCTGGTCGGTTTTAATACCTACATTTTAAGCTATACAAATTCAAAATCGGTTCATTGGTTCGATCTCTATGTGAGAGCAAGGTTCTAGCGCATTTGGCTTCCCGTGTCAAGAATATTGTAGTTACATTAAAATAGTATGCGAAAGGCCCTCAGCCGTGTCCATACATACGTTTTAAGATATAGAACTTGAAAATCGGTTTAGTTTTTCGATCTCCAGGTGACAGCAAAGAGTCGCTACAACATTAATGATTTGTGCCCAGTGCTCTACAATAATAATTGCTCTGCGGACGAGAATACTGTAGTCACATCAAATTCGTGTTCAAGAGACGCCAGTCGGTGTTAACACCTACATTTTAAGCTATACAAATTGAAAATCGGTTCATTGGTTCGATCTCTAGGTAAGAGCAAAAGTTCTAGCCCATTTCGCTTTCCGTGTCAAGAATATTGTAGTTGCATTAAAATAGCCTGCGAAAGGCCCTAGGCCTTGTTCATACCTACGTTTTAAGCTATAGAACTCCAAAATTGGTTCAGTGGTTCGATCTCCAGGTCAGAGCAAAGAGTCCCAACAACAACAACAACAACAACGACAACGACAAGGAGAAGGAGAAGAAGAAGAAGAAGGAGGAGAAGAAGAAGGAGGAGAAGAAGAAGAAGAAGAAGAAGAAGGAGAAGGAGGAGGAGGAGAAGGAGAAGGAGGAGAAGAAGAAGGAGGAGAAGGAGAAGAAGAAGAAGAGGGAGAAGGAGGAGAAGGAGAAGGAGGAGAAGGAGAAGAAGAAGAAGAAGGAGGAGAAGGAAAAGAAGAAGGAGAAGAAGAAGAAGAAGAAGAAGAAGAAGAAGAAGAAGAAGAAGAGGGAGAAGGAGGAGAAGGAGGAGAAGGAGGAGAAGGAGGAGAAGGAGAAGAAGAAGGAGGAGAAGAAGGAGAAGAAGAAGGAGGAGGAGGAGGAGGAGGAGAAGAAGGAGAAGGAGGAGAAGAAGAAGAAGAAGAAGAAGAAGGAGAAGGAGAAGAAGAGGGAGAAGGAGGAGAAGGAGGAGAAGGAGAAGAAGGAGGAGAAGGAGAAGGAGAAGAAGGAGAAGAAGGAAAAGAAGAAGGAGGAGGAGGAGAAGAAGGAGAAAGAGAAGAAGGAGAAGAAGAAGGAGGAGAAGAAGAAGGAGAAGGAGGAGAAGGAGAAGAAGAAGGAGAAGAAGAAGAAGAAGAAGAAGAAGAAGAAGAAGAAATGGCCATGCCGTGGATGCCTAACGGTTCAATTGTTGTCATTAAAATTTGTAAAGCGGTGAAATAGTTATGACACGACCCCAAATACCGAATTTCGTTGGTCTATGTCAATTTTGGGCGAAGCTATAGAAGTTCAAAGTTTGACGTTTAACATGGAAGTTCATGCTGAGGCTTACATAAGGACCGCTACCACGGTCCTTGATTAAGAGTTTATGTAGTCCAGCACTCCCTAGCACTAAGACGTATGTGGATTTATGTAAGCTAATGAAAGATAGCCTTGACCCGACTCCCAATAAGATTGTGAAGCGCTAGTGGTTTTGGAAACGGGATCAAGGGGAGTCCGAAAGTATTCAAGAATATATTTCTGAATTAAAAAACTTGTCTACACGCTTACATAATGTATTTTATCTGGCTAAGACGTACGTTAATGTTATCGTTGAATCTTGGCGGTCGACATCCTAGAATGAGTCTCGGGCTCGTATTCCGAACGCTGACTTAGTACTTGGCCCCTACAACGACTCCAATGACCACGGACGGATTGAAGTCAAGTATGGATTTCATATTCCCAACGATGACTCGTACTTGCTTCAGTCTGATTTTTCGAGGCATGGTCAGCCTAGCACGAGTAATTACAGAAAACCATTCCTGAGTTACTCAGAAATTTCCTATAGCTTCCGTAGGAAAACAAATGACCCGCATATTCTTGAAAAATTATGTTGAAAACTCCATGTAAACGCTCATACAAGTTTGTAATTAAGAACAGTAAACCATTATGGAGGCATTGGTGATAAGGCTTTCGGTTCATGTAATCACCGAAAGAACAAGGAAGAAACAACCAAACGGAAATGGAAATGGTTACCGCTCTCTGCTGATGAAGTACGACACAACGAAAACGCAAAAATCTGCTTGCTATGCGTGCTTACTTTAAGTAAGCATCCACTTACAGGTTCAAACAAAGGCTCCTTTCTTTGCTATACAGCCCCTTACTTTTCTGACACCCGAGAACGTCATTTACGTACAGTCACAGTATTACAATTTGTTTCTTGCAAAATAAAAAATGTAGGCTAAATAAAAATATAAAAATGTGATGTCAAATTTTTGTTTTGTCACAATGAACTGATCTCCTCCCCCTCCCCTTCGAAGTGTGACGTACTTTATGAATGGTCCCAAAGTAGTGGCCGATGATCGGATCGTCATTTGTGGCTAGCTAAAACACAAACCCACCAGGTGACGTCACTTGCGAACAGCCATCCACTGCTGTGATAGCTGCAGCCTCAGAGGCTGCCCACCAAACATGGAATTGCTAGAAGGAGGTTTGGTGAATGGTGAATCTTGCACGACGCAGGCTGATAGAAACACGCAGATCGGGCACTATTTTTCGTATGAAAGTTACTTACGGGTGAAGAATTCAATTCCAGACGAGCAATTCTTCTTTGCAGACATTTTTGTTTGTACGTAACGTCAAGTGTATACTCGTGTAGGCCTATAGGCTGCTTTGCGGAGCACCAGCCTGTCTAGACACTCTCGCCGCGAAATAAAGCGTGCAATCCATGAAGGCTCTCTCAACTCCAAACAAAAGAGGATGTAGCAATAGTTTGTTTCACATTATGTTTGCAGGAAACTGACTGTATGACGCATGACGCTCCGTTTCCTTTCACTATGAGTGCAAAAAACACGTAAATTTCCCATTCGTTCACTCTTTCAGTAACTCTATGTGTAGAGTCTAAAAATGTAATATCCGCATGTTTTTGTGCTCTTAGTGCAAGGAAACGTGTCGTCATAAAGTCAGTTTCATGCAAACATAACGTTGAGCAAAATATTTGGGACCGGTCATACAATCGATGATTCCCCCCCCCCCCTTTCCATACCCTGAAAAAATCTTGATCTCCCCCCTTCAAGGTCAAAAAATAATGTGCCCCCTCCAAAAAAATGTGCTTTTCGTATGCCTATGGCGACTGCAAAATGATTTTCAGTAACCAAATTAAGTAGCACTTCGCACCAACATGTTGCCACTTGTTTTAAGGAAAACGTGCCTCGGTGTTAACGAAAAGATGTGTTGGGGTAAAAATGTACTATAAAACACCGGTGTTCCTGACCTCCAGCTTTGTGTCAAGTTTCATACAATAAGTGTGATGAACGGACTGTTTGCTTGTATGTCCATATCCATAACAAGTCAGCATCATGCGAAGCACATAAGAAGCCAAGAAAACAGGTGGCAAGGCTTTTCTACACAGTTTATTGAAAACAAACTATACTTGTAGAACAATTACTTATGGCCTCAAAACCTTGTAAATGCTTACATCATTGGGGAGGGGTGGGGGAGCAAAAATTGAGGCGTTTTTTGAAATTTTGACTGCTGAAAGTGTCATTTTTGAAGTCAAAAACATTAACATGCCTGTTATAGCTGAATGATTTTTGTTTCTAATGCTTAACCAAAAATATACGTTACCTATAATTTTAGCATTATTATCCTCAAATGCTTTTGCACTAGCTTGTGCCTGCAAGCACCGTAATCCAGTATGCATGCATCTCGGCACTCCTCCTTATACTGAGTGTTTCTAAACCCTACGCAGAAATTTTAAGGATGACTTCCACCATACAAATGAAGGTTAAAAAGTCCTATAAACATGGGTCCGGAAATGCTTCCTAAGGGCACTCTGCGGCTCCTCGAAGGTGGCCCGTCGAATCCCGTCCCAACCTAATATCTCGGAAACCAATTGAGCCACAGCAATAAGCCTTGGTTTGTGAACTAATAGTAATAACAGCTATTATTCCAATGTATTAGCAGATTAAATACACCTAGGGAGGGGCAGAAATGAGGGGGGGGGAGACGTATTCTTCCCCCCCCCCCTTTCTGCTTATCATTCAACGTCTTTTTCAAGTTGTAATACCAGAAATGGATTCTCCAGAAAGAGCTACACAAAACGACCCTCTTGTGGAAAACCCGTAGGACCAACCGGTTTCAAGAGAAACGGTTTCCGAGATTCTAGATTGGGATAGGATTTTAGGGGCCACCTTCGAGGGGCCGCAGAGTGCCCTTAGGAAGCATTTCCGGACCCATGTTTATAGGACTTTTTAACCTTCATTTGTATGGTGGAAGTCATCCTTAAAGTTTCTGCATACGGGTTAGAAACACCCTGTCCTGTTTTATCTTTCGTCCTATTAAAGTGTTAGTGGTGACTTAAGAAGGGAGGTAGTGGTTGATACAGGTAATGTGTATTGTCGGTTAGACAATAGAAACAAAAATCAGCCGACCATACCCGACATTTTAATGTTTCTAGTTGCTGCAGCAAATATCCATTATCTACAATTTTAGCATTGTAGCAGACCACATTGTAGCAGTACCCCATGGTTACGAGCTGGCACCCCCAACATATCAACTTCGCAGAGCAGAAACATTGAAAAAATTCGCATTTTACGAAAGGAAGCCGAAGACTTAGTCGGCAGACTGCAACGATAAGGACGAATTCTGCATAGTGCTTAAGGCGGTTGGATGACCCGTCTGGCAGCGACAATGGGTCCCAGATGATGAAGCCCTTTCAACTGGGTAGTCATATCACAAAGGATGTGACGTAAAGACTAATGTGCTCCTTCAAAATGCTGTTTCGAGTATTTTAGAGATTTGTCAATTGCTGTGAAAGGTCCAGGACGTGGATATGCCTCGAAGTTTGTGGGCTGTGATTCTGATGGTCGGTTTATTTCTGCACAACTGACGTCCAAATCTTCGTATGCATTAACGTTGATGATTTTGACTCATGTGGCGATCATCCTGGCCGAAGTCGTACCAAAATCTCAAACGAAAGGAAGGAAAAGATTAGTCCTGCCCTATTGTAATTCATGGTTGTTGGTTCGTTGTATGTAGAAACAGAGGGCACATATCGGACAGAGAGAGCTTTCTGGTTCGTCCCCAAGGATGAAGGTAAGCGTTGGAATGACGAATGGGGTAGGTGGTTCTCAAGGCTTCTGTGTCTTTGCTCAAAAGGAGCCTCTTGGTGTCAACAAAACCACCATGAAGTTAGGGGTGATAGCACAGTAGGAAGGAGCAGCTGAAAGGGCTTGCACTCTGCTGCATCGTAAACTGGCTGCAGGAGTAACCAAACACACCATCTTTCGGGTTAGTACGTTGATGTGGCAGGTTCCAAGTGGTTCGTAAGGGGCCTTCATAAGGAAGTTCCAGTCTGGAAAAATGACACGAGTAACGGGTCATTCGGTCATGAAGGATTTGACAAGGGATGAGATACGAAAGTCATTGACAGGGCAGTCTTGCCTGCAGCTTTGAAGACAGAGTTTAGTGCAGAACGATAGACTAAAATGGTAGAGCCTTTGATCTTTAAACAGATCACTGAAAGAGATTAGGAGTTCGGGAAGAAGGGGATCAACTGGAGTAACCTTCCTTGCATGACACCAACCAAACCATCGCTGCCAGTGACTGTCGTAGATCCTAATGGTTGAAGACCGAATGGCTTTGCTTGCAAAGCAAACTGCTTGTTCCTCAAGAACTCCTGCTTCTTGGATGAGTCGGACGATAGTAGCCTCAAACGTAATCTCAGGGAACCAAGGAAGTAGTGAAGCTGGTTCCTTTGTTGTTGCTACAGGAGGTATGGCATCTCTGGAAGCTGTCATGGCTTGTCAATGAAAAGGTCTAGGAGTCGAGGGAACCATGCTGCTGCTAGCTGGTTTTAGCTGTTAGCAAAAAATGATGCCTCGATCTTCATCAGGATTTGAGGGGAAGGAGGAACGGTGGAACGAGATAAGCTTAAAGGTGTTTCCACGACAGGGTGTCTACTGCCAAGCTTGGCTGTCAGGAATCGGGCTGACAAAGCGGGGAAGTCTGACATTGTGCCTCGTGGCAAACAGGTCGTTGAGAGGGGTGCCCCAAATGGTGAATAGCGATTTGTAGATGCACGTCTTTATAAAGTCCATTATCCTGAAGGAAGTATCTGACGAGAAAGGGAATCCGCAATGACATTCCGACTTCCGGGAATGTGAAGCGACAGGAGCGTCGTATGCAGACTGATACAAAGGCAAAAGATTGCCGAAGTGACTTCGTGAAGGTAACAGGACCTTATCCCATCTAGTTTCGAAGGTAGGCGACAGCAGTGGTGTTGTCAGCATGGATGTGAACGGTCTTTTCTGAGACCAGATCCCTAAAGTGGTCCAAGGCCTTAAGAACAGCTTTGAGTTCGCAGAAACTTGATACTGTACAATATGTGTGTCCCATCCTTCCGTGGATACGTCTTCAGATTTGGCTGGGGTTCGTGTAAAGGAACTGTCTGAGAGAGTACAAGGATATCCGACCACCACAGGAGAGCGTCAAATGGGAAAGCCAAGTCCGTTGGGTGACAGGCGACACCAGGAAGCAAAGATCCTCCCCAAATGTCGGAAAGTGGTGAAACGGCCTAGTCATCCATCAGTGAATCTAGTTTGACTATTAGAGAATTGAGTGCTGGTAGAGTGTGATAGGTGGGAAGACTGACGAAAAGTGTGTATTGTCGTAAGAAGGTTTTGCAATCCTGTCTGGGGATATCGTGATCGTTGCAGTTGCTAGATCGAAAGTGACTCCTAGAAAAATGACAAACTGTGCTGGAAGAAGGGGAGACTTGGGAAAGTTAATGCCGCAACCTAGCTGGGTGAGAATGGGCATGGTGAAATATCGATGTCGGAGAAGCACGTTGCAGTCCTGGTTCTGAAAAAGCCAGTTGTCTAGAAAGGTGCTTGCCAACACCTGGTGTTGGTGGAGAGCCACCAAAACCGACCAAAGTAAAATCATGAAGATTCAAGGAGCTGTGTTGAGACCGAAAGGGAGACATTGGCACTCGTAAACCTTGTTGTTGTAGAAAAAACGAAAGAGATGGTGAACAGAAGCGTGTAGCAGAACGTGAAGATATACATGTTTGAGGTCGATGGAGACTGTCCAGGTGCCTAGCTTTTGGGACTGTCGGATGGTTTTATTGTTTCTATTTTGAAGTGGGAGTTCCTTATCTTCTGGTTGAGGGGTTTCAGGTTGAAGACGATCCTGTGGCCCCCTGACCCAGGTTTTCTTCGAGCAAAGGGAAATTGGCTTTAGAATCCTGGACGAAGTGGACTTCGAAATTCTTTTATTGCAATATTTATGAGGAAGACGTCTACTTCGGACAATAGACTATCGGAAACGAAAAGTGTGAAACCCCAAGGAGGAGAGGTGACGAGTGGTGGTGCTGAAGTGAAAGATGGACGAAAGCCACCGCAAAGAATAGACAGAATCAGAGGATTGGGTATTTACTTCTGCCAAGTGGGAAAGAAAAGGAGCAAGAAGCTGCTTACAGGGAAAACTGAAAGAAGCTGGATGTCGAAGATTACAGAAAAATTCATCGAGTTGCTGGAGAGGAGTAGTGGCTGCATCGATCAGGTGTGGCGCTACGGTAGTTAGGTCATCCTCTCCCTTGATTGGATGATCGGCTCCATCGGACTGATTGTCGCAGGGAGGTCTGCTGAGATCATCACAGTTGTTGGAGTTGTTTCGTGGTTGAGCACGGTTATCTCTGTTGCCCTGCCGAAGGGGCTTAGGGTTTCTAAGAAAGAGCTAGAACTGTTGTTTTGAAGAAGCGGCTTTTGGCTGTCGGTACACGTCAAAGTGTGGCACGAGTTTAGGAATAAGCCCTTGAAAGAGCGTGTCGGACTCGTGAATGGGCTGGTTGCAGAGGACATGTCATGTTGAATAGTTGATATTTGAGGTTGAAACAAGAACGACATCGCGGAGTAGAAGCATTGAGCTGAAAAGAGCCTTGGTGAACTAGTTTATGGCATGAATGAGTTTCTTTATTTCTTGGAGGGGAGAGTCGCAAGGTCTACTGATCACACAGAACTACTAGTATTTAAGTCAATTGGGTCAACTAAAACATTTTCACATTAGTTTTTTAAGTACCTATTTTATCCAGTTATCCGCTCCACTGCCATAACAGCTTGCACGGAACATTTTTCTCCTTTGCCCGTTTATCAATTGTTCTCCCCCACACCCAATCCACAATCCATTTTTTTTGGAAAGTCTGCAGGTGCCAAGAGTTTCAGTTTAGTGTCCTCTAGACTGCTAGGAGGTCAGGGGGAGCGAGCCACAGAAGCTTTTGATTTGTCGCAATATCATTTTAGCCATTTTTGGTCTTTTATGCAAGCTGCCTGCAGCCACACATGTAAACTTTATAATTCAATTGATTCAGGTGCACAAAGTTATTTACGCATGCACGGCGATTTTTTAGATAAAATAGTCAGTGGAAGACATGTTTGAAGATCTGATTTCTGTAGACAATGTAGAGTAGCTTCAGATGTACGTATCTACCCCAAAACAAATCTTATTAAGGATTCGCTTCAAGCTTGTCGGTCGCGTTAAGTCGTGATATCAAGTGCCAAGCCCTTTTGCCAAGCTAATCCGACCGCACAATTTTCAATTATTTCCGGCATTTAACGTTTGAAGTCTTGGTCGGTGGGATTAGCTTGGCAAAAGAGGTTGACGTTTGGTATCACAACTTCACGTGAATCACGTGAACTTAGCTTGGCGCGAATCCTTAACAAGTTTTGTTCTGGGGTAGATATCACAATTTTTGGTCCAAATTGATGAAATATTTTTTTTTCTTAGTAATGTAGCAACTTGGTGGCACCCAATTTTGTAGCAACTTGGAATCTTATATTTGCTAGTGCCAGTAATCTTGCCAAGTCTGATCGAAAAATATTGAATAGAAACGGAAATATTAACTTTTTATATTACGTTATAATATGATTTTAAGATAATAAGTTTTGCAGGCGAGAGAACTTCAATCATACAAATTGAAGCGCTTGCTGCTTTGGTTCGTTAATTTTAGAGAGCCCGGACCCAAACTGGATTATCTGCCTCAGGACGATGAGTGGAACTATACCGATTCTCATTCAACAATGAGTAGCACGTCCATTGTATCGACAATGTGCGTGTTGCCGATTATTTGGGGTAGTCAGTATGCGTTGTTATACTCGGGCTGCCTACCATCTAACTCCTGTGCTTGCTCTACGCGTTGAGGCTGGGGAGCAGCCCACTGAGTTGAGAGCGTGTGAACTCTTGGCTGCTGTCTGTCTCCGTGCAGTTGCGAGAGAGTGTACAGAACACGGTGTGACTATGGCTTGGTCGGTCCCCTAGCGAAGCAGCACCTTGGACTTCTTGGTCTTGGGGCCATCCTATAGGGGAGTGACCCCCCCCCCCCCCTGCGGCAGTTTGGCCTCACGGTGGTGGCATATCCTGTCAGCGTGCGGGAGCCTGGAGGATGCGTTCTGCATCGATGCTAGTGTTGTGGTCCGAGATGTAGAGGTCAGCATCTTCTGCGATACCTCCTTCTGCCAGGAGACGTGGTCTGGGGGTGTTGGGGGTCTTTGTTCAAAATTGTAAGCCATCTTTAGGCACTTACGTTTCGTTGGAGTGGCATGATCGACCCGGATTCGAATTGGCAACCCATTTCGTCCCCAGATCAATAGCGCCTTTATTGCCATGGTCGCTTCTCCACTGGTATAAAGGTGACTCAATAAACCTGTCATTAAAGTCACAGCAGTAACCAGGAAAAGGTGGCTTACTGTACTACATTATTTCTATTGTACGATTTTTTCTGTTTGGCTTGTTTTCCTATTTCCTTTATAAGCTGGCTTATTTGGAGAAATACAGCTTAATAAAATCGCACTGAACAATTTGGTTTTATGCCAGGTCGTTCCGCGACACACCAGTTTCTATTTACACCCGATTTGTGGTGTAGTGCTTCAGATATTGGCGTCAATTCGGACATTGTCTACTTTGATTTTCAAAAAACATTCGAATCAATTATCCATCGTAAACTGACATGCAAACTTGAGAATATCGGTTTTGGTGGCAAACTAAGGTTGTGGATCACTGATTTCATTTCAAATCGGTTTCAAAGTCTTCGGGTCGCAAACTCTTCCTCTCCCCCATCTGCGGCTATTAGTGGTGTACCTCAAGGCTCAGTTTTAGGTGCTTTTCTGTTCATAATATACCTGAATGATTTAAACTGTAATCGATAGACTGTAAACAGCTACAAGTTTGCCGATGATTTAAAAATTAGCACAGAGATAATTAATTCTAATGATAGTTCAGTACTTGCTGCTGCGATAAAGCGTATCCATGACAAAACAACCCCGGAAATTCTTATCGTGTCCTGGAATCGAAATATACATTTTTGGAAAAACATCCCAGGAAATTCTTACCGTGTCCTGGAATGCGTAATTTTCATTGTGAAAAAGCATCCCAGTAAAGGTTTACATTTCCTGGGATGTGTAACAAACAACGTAACAAACGTAGCACAGTAAAGTAATAAACTAAACACAAAACAACAACTGTATTACTTCTTCAAACATCAACAAAATCATTCACAACCAACTAGACAGACACTTCTGTTATTTCATAAGCGTTTAAAACTCAAAACATTAAAAAAAAAACACATTGGCTATCATCACACAACAAATCCTATAGTGGGACAATGCCAGTAAAAACTCGAAATGCAAATGATTCCGCAGAGTTTTAAAGAACACTTATACCAAGAGCCATTGCTGTTTGCTGTGACGTGCATATCACGTGACTGGGCTAGTCCAATCAGACGACCAAACAGCCGTTGTTCTCGTTCGTCATTGGCTAACTCATGGTGACGTCACGACAAACAGCCATTGCGCATGGTATAGCGGAGAAAAAATAAGGGAAAATGTGTAACGACGGTCGTGCTGTGCGACAACCGCATTTGGTTTATCCCAATAATAAGCCGATGAACAAAACTCTGAATCAGCAAACTAGTTCTGTGCTACTACTAGTTTTAACTAGTTTCAACTAGTGGTTTTGCATATATCAATTCTACCCACAATCGGAAAAAAAAAACTGCTTACTCGCAGTTTGGAGTAATTGGCACGAATTTCTTGAGTCCATTACCTATACCTGTGTCATTTACTGTACACTGTGAATGAGACAATAGATAATTTCTGAAACGACGACTTCAATCTCCCTGGCTTGATTATCTACATCCTTTTCTTAATAAATCTGGGATGCAAAGCAACGGCGACATTTTGTCCTCTCTCTCTTTTTTCGCTGCCTGCAAAACTCTTGCCAGCTTCATTGTTCAATCAATGATTTGATTTGCTTTCTGGGATGACTCAAGAAAATCTGTGCCGGAAATAGTTGATTTGCAAAACCAAGTATTCTTAGTGTGTGATTTTTATTGAAGGATTATTTCTGTCTACCTTGTATCATTTACAGAGAACTTTGTCTGAATTAGCAACATGTAAAAAGCTAGTATTCGTGCATAATTTTTGAAGGTCTGCATGGAAGATCTTTTTTAAATTCTTGAATCTTTTTTGTAATGAACAATGTACAATTGCATTCATAACACTTTCGTTACACCAGTTGAGTTGAATTTATTACGTAATTCGGACATTGCAAAGGGTTACCAGATTCTAAATACTCAAACAATAGAAAAATCAGTTAATACCACTTAAAATCATTAAAAGAAATATGCTGGAATACGTATTGCAAATCAATGAGGTACAACCACATTACTGAGCTTTAGCCATTTTAGACTCGCGCTAGTCTTATTGTGTTACACAAATTGGATTGTTAAGTACTTGTCTACAATTCCTGTGGTGCTTCGTGCTCATGTCGGTTGTGGTACGTCAAAGATCATGGGTTTTCTGCTTGGATTTCTCCAGCTAAATTTTCTCGCTCATCATCGTGGGGCAGATAACTCAGTTTGGGTCCATGCTCCCTAAACTAAAAAACAAAACAAAAACGAAAACATACAACCCAATTGGGTTCATGCTCCCTAAAAGCGAAAAAAACAAACAGACAACCAAACAAATAAATAACAACAGATGGGTAGCACGGTCGTCTCCTGTCTGGGGTTTCCAGGTTCGATCCTGTCCTAGCCACTCCCTGGCATTTTTGGGACGAGAAGGGTCTTGTGGCATGTCGATTATGGCATGTCAAAGATCCTGGGCTTCTCCAGCTAAATAGCGTTCTCTTCGTCGTAGGGCAGTTTTTCTGGTTTGGATTTGACTCCCTAGAGTAAAAACAGCCAAACAAACAGGTGACCATAAGTGACCATTGCATGGTTTATTTCCAGGTGCATTGCAGTTTATCTTCGCTGAACCCAGGTACAGCTAATGGAGGAAAAATAAGTTTCATTCAACTTCGCCCATTCTTGCCAAATATTCACTGGAATGAAGATCTTTTCACTCACTCTTATACGGTGGACCAAGCCTGAGATGGCTTCATGTAGATCATCGGCTTTTGGGTTGTAAAATGTAGAGCACCTAAATCAGATGGTAAACTTTTGGTGCAACGCTTGCCTGGCAGTATTATTAAACTTGGTCGAAAAAAGTTAAATTTTTACAAAAAAAATACAAAAGTAACCCAACATTTGAGGCATTAGTAAATTATAATGCCTGTCGACGTAATAATATTGAATTGGTTGGAAATTGGCACTCATAAAACGAAATGAAGATTATTGCGGATGGAAACCTCTCTGCATTGTTTCAGTTATATTGCCAAAAAACCAGCACATCCGTTACATTACCTACTTGAGGACAGGTGATAGCTTTGCTGTTGAAAAAGCTGAAAAAGCTGAAATTTTGAATAAGATATTTGTTTCTCATAGGATTATAGACGATGGCAGAAACCTCGGTGCTAGGTGTTACTGGATTCATTGTAAATCCACTTAATGTTAACTGCAATTCGGTTTTCTTTTCCCGACAATCTGTGTCGAGGTCCTTATCGGATTTAAAACCTAGTCATGCAGTGGGTCAGGATGGATAATCCGCTTCTTTTATAAACAACTTAGCGATGAAATCTGCTGCCATCTTGCCAGAATATTCACCTTATAGCTCCATGAGGGTGTTCTGCCAAAAACTGGTACACGGCAACTGTAATCCAAATCTTAAAAAGGAATATTCAGCTTGTGCAACAAACTATCGCCCGATTTCTCTCACAGTTGCTCCACGTAAAATCATGGAATCTTTTATTCATAAGGATATGCTGGTATATTTGGGAGATACAGCTTAATAAATATTGACCATTGGGTTTTATGCCAGTTTGCTCAGCGACACCCCAGCTTCTATTAATAATTGATTTGTGGTCTAGCGCTGTAGACATCGGCATCAATTCTGATGTTGTCTACTTCGACTATCAGTAAGCATTCGAATCAGTGGTCCATCGTAAACTGATACCCAAACTTGAGAGTTTCGGTTTCTGTGGCAAACTAAGGCTGTGGATCTCTGATTTCATTTTAAATCGGTTTCAAAGTGTTCGAGTCACAAACGCTTCCTCCAACCCATCGGCGGTTATTACTGGTGTACCGCAAGGCTCAGTTTTGGGGTCTTTGCTGTTCGTAATATACCTGAATGATTTGAACTGTAATCAATACCCTGTAAACGACTATAAGTTTGCCGATGATTTGATAATTAGCAGCAAGGAAATTAATTCTAATGGTAGTTAGGTACTTTTTGCTGAGATACAGCATGTCGTGACTGGTCGACTATACGGCAGTTACCGAGCTCTCTGCCCAAATGTCAAGCTTTCCATATTGCAAGATCAAACCCAGCCTTTTCCTACTCCATGTTAAGTAATTCACTACCAGACGTATCCGAAATACGCGATCTCGGGTCTGGTTTAAGTCAGACCTCGAGCCATCTTTGCACTGTAGGAAGATAACAGGAACGGCTTTCGGGTGCCTTGTGCAGTAAACCGTTGTTTCACATCCGGGAAAATAGGAACAAAAGTCGGGGCTTTTAAAGTGTTCGTTCACCCCTTGCTGGAGTATGCAAGTCATACCTGGGAGACTTTTTGTAAAGCAGCATTGAACAGACTCGATGTCCTTCAGTAAGAATGGCGACCACGCCATTCTTACTGCAGGACATCGAGTCTAGTCGATGCTACTTTACAAAAAGTCTCCCAGGTCTGAAAGATTTACCATACTGCATCCGCTTGCACAAGCTAGGCCTTGATTCCCTGTAACTATGCAAATTAAAATCAGATCTGGTGCTTGTGTATAAGTTACTTCATGGTTTCAAAGCATTGACTGCCCTCTCTTAGATCGCTGAAGTTAGCTCTCCCACTTGTTAAAACAGAATGTAGATGTGCTTACTTCACTGTGAGGGTGGTCCCAACCTGGAAATCCCTCACAGAAAGGATTATTTGCAGCAAAAAACGTCGACATTTTTCAAAGGCCACTATATTCGGTATCGCTAACTAAGTTTTTGAAAAGATCAGATTAAGATCGTATATTTTGATTTCAAACGTGCTTTTGACTCCGTGGTACATACAAAACTTCTGGCAAAACTAACCAGACTTGGCTTCAGAAACCCTCTATTAGGCTGGTTAACAGCTTTCCTACAGAATCGATCTCAGCAAGTGCGCATCGCTACGGAGTTATCAACTAGCCTTCCAGTTACAAGTGGGGTTCCCCAAGGTTCAGTCCTGGGGCCTCTACTATTTGTTCTATTCACGTCCGATTTATTACCATCTCAACCTACATCTGCTGTTTTAAATCTTAAATTCGCTGACGATGTAAAGGCAAGTACGGAAGTACTTGTCACAAGTGACCACGACCTACTGGATTCAACGATTCAAGCTGTTTCTGACTGGTCAACAGTCTGGCAACTGCCACTTTCTGTGGAAAAATGTTTTTCTTTTCACCTTGGGAAAACAAACCCTGTTGCCCCTTTTCATTTAAACGGTAGTTTACTACCCACTTTGGATTTGGCTAAGGACCTCGGTGTGTGGTTCACAGTTGACCTAAAACCCTCTACCCATTGTGCAAAAATAACTGCACAAGCTTTCAAGAGACTTCACATCGTAAATCGTTGTTTTGCTCGAGCAAATTCTAACACCCGTGTCTGGGCTTTTAAGGTCTTTGTGCGGCCACTTCTTGAATACGCAAGCCCTGTGTGGTCTCCATACCTTTTGTCTGACATTGACCATTTGGAGTCGGTACAGCGTTTCTTTACAAGATCACTTCCAGACATGGGAAACTTGAAATCTGGTAAACGCTTGTTGCGTGCGAGCCTACAACCATTAGAACTGCGTCGCCTGCATGCAGATCTTGCCCTGACTTACCAGATTTTACACGAAAATTTCCCAGTTATCACCCCCTTCTTTGACATGTCGCATTATAAAGCTACGCGTGGACACTCCCTTAAACTGGTAGTTGATAAACCACGGTTGGACTGTCGAAAGTATTTCTTCGCTCTTCGGGTGGTGAATCCATGGAACTCACTGCCGGACGACCTTGTCACGTCCAAGACCATATCAGCTTTTCGTCGGGGCCTTCTCCAGGTGGACCTTTCACGTTTCCTGCAACGGACGTACGATTAACAATATTTTGCTCAACCTGTCGGTGATCTCCTCGCACCGCAAAATTGGCCTGCTTCAACTCTTGAGTTTTTAAATTTCCAAAACATAACATTTCCTTTTAATAAATGGGAACGGTGTCAGTGGCCATGCCCTTCCGTCTCCTTGCCGAACTCTTACAATCGGCTAAACAATTTTATTATTATTATTATTATTATTATGTTTCTGCATAAACCTTGATTGCCAGTCCTCTTGACCAGAAATTCGCTCATTTTACTTGTTTTACATCGCTTAATTTTTAGCTGGGGTTGGTGTTTGTGGGTCACTGCCTTCCAATTGCTTTACCACCTCATATGCGTGGTTAAAAAAATATTATTATTATTATTATTATTATTATTATTATTATTATTATTATTATTATTATTATTATTATTATTATTATAAACAAACAAACAGTTATAACAGCACATTACAACAACAACAATAACAGTGACGAGACTTCATTTTATGTATTTTAATAAGAAACGGTAAACAAAACTTGTCTTCCACCCGATCATAACAACGACAGAAAAAAACATAAAGTACATAACAAAAGAAAATTTATAAATCTAATTACCAGATTACATCAACTTAAACAACCAAACACCCAGTCTGTTCAGAAAGATTTACGATATCACACAGGACCCGTAATACTTCCTACACACATAGGGCAACATACCCGATAATTGGAATAATGATGTCTCATCACATAATACACACAAATCAGAAGGTCTGGAGAAGGGTCAAATATAAAACACTCTAGAAGAAAGTATGAGGAAACCTCGTCTTCTGCACCACAATAGCATTCTGGAAATTAGAGAGACCAACGTTGTACAAACATCATTCAAAGATATACAGTATTATGCAATCCAAACAAGAGATGGTGTCTGTCCATGGGAACATCTTCATCACGCCATCGCTCCATTTTCACTGATAGGTGGATACCACAGAGGGAATGCCCTTTGGTAAATCCAAACCATTCATCCTCCTATGAGAATCCTGCTAAAAGCACTCACTCTAGTAACAACATCGTGTCTAGTGGGAAAAGTCGGCATTACCATGACGTATTAAATAGCCTACTCACTCCTGCTTTAAGTTTTACTTTTCTCTCCCAAAACCAAATGCAGGTATTTCATGGAAATACCTACTCTAAGTATACCTCTGTATACCTCTGTACGTTGGTTTCTTCTTAAACTGTACACGTACGGTAATACTTTTTCGTATACTAAACAGCTGACATAATTTTGTATTTGCTAGTTCACATTTTATGTAATACTTTTATTTACTCAAAACTAATACTTTGTGAACAAGTGTATGCTGTGTATCGCAGCTAAGATGTATTCACAGCCAGATGCATTTTTGCTATTCACGATTTAAACTATTTTGATGCATGAACTGGATCGAGAAACACACTTTTTTTACAAAAATTATTACGATTAAAATACTAAATTAACTTTATGACAATGTTGACGCAAACGCCATCTGAACACAAATACGTATTTGTATACAATAGACGATCATGAAAACGGTTATATGAGTGCATTCATAACTTGTGACATCTAAGCCTTGCCCTGCTTATACGCATTCCTCACAGCTGTACAGTCACTTACCAGTATGAATTCATGCATGATCTTGAAACAAAATTTTTAAATAGAGATTTTTAGACTTCATTCTATGAAATGGTAATTACTAGTATGACTAACAGAATTATTTTTAGGGCATATTTAGGTGATGCAAATGATCATATAAATAACCCATTAAGGATCATGATGTTATTCATGCTAGTAAATAACTTTTCATAATTATGAAGTCTACAATATAAAATTGTCTTGTGATCTTCCAAATGCGAACTGTGATGCACTGATAACTACAGTTTAGCTGACAGCACACAAGCGGATATTTCCCAGCACATTTGAAACTGCGTGTTCAGAGTTAAGCATAACAAGTTTATGGTTCACCATACTATTCATGCTTACATGGGAATTCTCTATGTGGGTTCTTGTATATGTGACCAGAGCATGTTTTATACTTTTTTCCCTCATACTTCTCAAAAGAAAGTGGTCCCGTCTCTCGCTGCTTCTTACCATTCTTACACTTCTTAATTCTGTTACACCTACAATTATGACTTAACTGACGATTTAATACTTGTGTAACCAATATGTTTAAGTTTATGGTTGCCAAGTTTTGATTGATTACAGAGGCAATTAATTTTGTTGACATACGTACATTGTTCTGTAAAGTTGGCTGCTTCCTAGACAAACTTCTGAGATACTTATTGAGATGTAGATTTTGTTCTTTGAGAGAAGGTTTTATTGAAATAAACTTTTTCCCTCACCATACATATTTTCTTTCATTAACTTTCATTGAGTGAGCAAGTACTGTTTTCTGTGGCTAATTAAATTTGTGGAGATCTTCGTGAGTTGGTGTTAATGAAATCGATTGTCATTATTAGGGTTTTCGTTTTGTGTTAGCCATTTTCATTTTTCATTTTTACATTTTCTTCGGCTGATATTCTGTGAAATGCTTCTTGGTAATTTCAGGATAGAGATGTTAAATACGTTTTTTCATCAACCTGTCATTTTGTATCCCTTATTTTCATTGTAATATTTGAAGCATTATCACTGTGCGCTGGCACGGATAGATTTGTTAAAGGTATAATGTCATCGAAATCAAGTAAATCTACACTCCTGTCAGTTGGGGGTGGAGGGCTTGCAAGGTTTCTGGAACAAAAGCGAGTATGCAGCTTTTCTCATCCCATTAGAGAGCAGGTCATTCATTGTCATTAATCCAAATATATTATTTCAAAATTGTTATTCTCCATTAGTTGCACCAAATTTTCGTCACATTCTCCTGTTGACGCTTGCGGATTTGTTGGTGATATATGTAATTCGTCCTTTTCTAAATCAATTATTTCTGGTACTAAGCTTTGGTCGTGAGTTCGATTTCTGAAAATCATGGTACTGCATGCGGGAGAATTCTGCAAATTAGTTGGCAGGGTTTGATGAAAGTTATTCCTCATGTCCACTATTTCTCTAGTAGATAGTAAGTTCTGATCCTTAATTAGCCGTTTGTTTAAGTTGTTGTCATACAAATGTATTAAATCAGCAATGGATAGGTTGTTCTCATCATTAATTTGTTTCACTGCACTTTCATCATGTTTTGCAAGGTGAGGTAGTGGATCATGTGTGCTAATGTTTTCCAGTAACACTGGTTCTACAACAGATTGGATGGTTTGTTGGTCAATTTCTTCATCCAAACTTGCACTTTCTGCTCTAGAAAGTGGACCGGTTGTTGGCAATACCTGCAGCGTAGAACTATCTACCTGGAACGTTTGTTGATCAGTATATTTTACACAGTTTTTACTACTTTTTGTGCTAAGACACGATGGAACTGTTTGTAATTTCTCTAACTTGCTAGGATGCAAGCGTGTTAAATCTTCTACCAACAGAATGTCTTCCTGATTACAAATTTGTTTTACTGAACTTGTACTATGTTTGGTACTACAACGTACTGGATTTATTTGTGCTTTCTGTTGTTTGATGTTTTCCAAGACGGTTGGTTCTTCTACTGATTGGCTGCTTTGGTCACTGGTAAGAGAAAATGTTGCAGGTGGCATTTGCAAGTTGATGATGTTCAAATTAGTTAGATCTGCACGTTGCAAGTTCTGTTGTTCAGATTGTTTTATACTCCTTCGTCCACTCTTTGTGCTAGGTGATACTGGAATTACTGATGATACCTGCAAATTGATGCTGTCCTTTTCGTTTAGCTTTACCTCAGGTAGAGTGTGTGGTTTTATCAGAAACCTTAATTTTTTTAATTTTTCAAAAAGTGAAATTGTCTGTGTTAACTGTGGTTTGACGCAGTCCAATTCATTTGGTTTTACATTGGCGTTGATGACGAGTTGTTGTGTTGGTTTTATCAAAGTAGCACAGTTTTCAGTGTTGGAAGGCAACGTATTTACTGCCGATTCCTCTGCTTGGAGGCCATGCAAGTCATCTGGTTCTGGTAAAGAGGGCAAGTTTTGATTTGTGATTTGGTTTTCCACGCTGTTCATATCTAGAGAATGGTTGAACAGTTCCATAGAAGAAAAAGAAGTATTAGATTCTTCACACTTGTATGATTTCTCGGCAGCTTGTACACCTTCTTGGCAGGTATCATGACTGTCAACGTTATTAAGTGCTTTACACTTCAGAGGACAATTTGGGTCATAATTAATTGATGTTATTGATGCGTGTTTGACTGAATGCTTCGTCAGATCTCCGTCACGTGTGTTCTTTTCTTCGCCTTTGTAGTTTTCATTCAGATTTTCTCCCTCGTGCCTTTGCTGATGGTATGTATAATGAGTTTTGGAGCGAAATTTTCGATTGCAGATATTACATGAATATAGGTAATTGCCAATATGACTAATTGTATGACTTTTTAGGTCAGTGGTGGAAGCAAACCTTTTGCCACACTCACAAATGAATGGCCGTTCACCTGTATGTTTACTACGTTTATGATTTTCAAACATTTTTTTTGCACGGAACTTGTATTTACAGTTTGGTTGATCACA
>JAHWFP010216216.1:0-10767 GCA_023313725.1 Lithobius niger | reverse complement strand
CACCTCTGTTTCTAGCGCGCGAGCATTTTTCTTGTTGATAGCGTCTTTTTTCCTAATCTCCTTTTTCCACGCCTCAAAATCCTCCAACTTTTTCCGGCGGTTCTCCAATGCGGCAAACCTGCGGTTGGCATTCTCGTTCTCCTCGGCTATTTTTGCTTCGGTCAGTATTTGCGCTTCTTGCTCTTCCAACTGGAGGGACAATTTTTCCTCTCCCTCCTCGTCGCTCATCACGTCTACATCCGAGTCGAAATCGTCCTCGTACTCTTTCCACGTGCCCGAGTCGTAGTGGCCGATAGCTACAGTGTCTTTTCCACTTTCCAAGATTTACATCTTGTCGTTGTACGGCGAGACGAGGGATTTGGATATTCTGACGGTACTCAGTTCGTGCCCGATGCTGGAAATCTTGGCCCAGCTTCCCTTCTGCGGAGGTGCTTCGGAGTTTAGGGCCGCTTCGTAGTCGCCAAAGCTCAAATGTTTCTTCACGAACGTGCTTTGGATGCCCTTGGCCTTCTTGATATTCTCTTTTTCAGAGGTTTAATCGAGTACATTTTTGACCTAAGTGCGATGAACTCTAAGATGGGGACGCCGCCCATTTCGTCTTTCATTTTCCCCAATACTTGTTTGTTCATGCTGGAGAAGAGGGGATGATTCAACGGGTAGTTGCTCGTGTCGAAACGGTCTTCGTCAGCGAGCATGGCTCGGTAAATGTCCTCCGTTTCGATTTCGTAGCAGAGGCTGTCCGTGTCCGTGAAAAGGAGTTTGGCGCAGTCTTCGTAGTTCGTACTTTGGCCGAATGTACTCGTAATGGAATTCGAACATGAAGAGTTTGGAGAGTTCCAGTATGGTAAATCCGGAGTAGGTCGGAAGATGGCAAAGCGCGCTACGAACGCGGCGGTTTAGTTGCACCAGGTTTTTGTTAAGGATCTTGAAGGATTCGGCGTGCGGTTGGGAGGGTATTTCAGCGCCGTTTTCTCGTCGGTACACAGCTTCACGTCGAGGCGACTTTGCTTATTCTCCATGGTTTTTCCAAACACCGAATTATTCAGCAATTTGAAGTAGTCTTTGGCGAAAGGAGCAGTCGCTTCTTGGCATTTTGCAGTGTTGAACTTGATGTAAGATTTCGTCCACAGTTTTTGGTTAAAAGCTAAGACTCTTCTGTTACGTTGAAGTACTAGTCCGTGCTGGCGGTAGAATTTCAAGTTCCTGTAGTGAAGGATGTATCTCTTCTTGTGTAGAAGGTTCGGGACGAGTTTGGTGTTGGAAGAGGACTTGATCTTGTGGTTCAAATCTTCCACCAGATTCAGAGAAAAAGGGGAAATCAGCTCCTTTCCAATATCGATCTTCTCTGGAGCTAGTGGATAATCATTGTGCACGTCGTGCAACTCTTTGGGAGTACTCGAGGTCGACTTCAAGTATATACCCCACGTCGGCATCGTCCGGTACGGTGTATACGTCCAAAGTTCTGATCTCCTCCCTGGTTAGGTAGCGGAACTTGTCGTAGGGGAGATGAGCGCGCATGGCCAAACTGTAGAGGTTGTTCATATCCTAGTCCGTTATGTATAAGGAGGGTTTGCTAGGGACGTAAAGAGGAAGGTACTTGTTATTGGCTTTCGAATGCCTCTTTGCGACAAACGAAACTCCTCCTCTGATGCCGGAAGATATAAGATTGTGCTTCCCGGCGTGCGTGAATAGCTTCAATTCGAGCTCCTGCATCCTAAGGATTGCTGCCCAGCTGAATCCTGGGTGGAGATGTAATAACATGGGTCCAGATTGTTGTTTTCGAGGCATAATTTTCGGAAATCTTGAAAGACGTCGGCGAGCAGGAAAACGTCCGTCATTTGGTATATCTCGTGCTAGGTTCAGAATACCTTCGATTTCATTCTCAACCAGAGGTTAAGCGCCCGCACGTACTCGTCTCCTGCCAACATCCCGTCTTTCAACCGGGAGTAGAACGAGTGTCTCGACGGCAGTTCTTCTTCGTCGAAAACGGACATGTCGCTTATGTATTCGTACGGGTAAACGCCCTTCTGCGTTAAAAAGTTCAGCGCCCTTTCCTGGGTGGTTTCCTCCGTAAACCATGCAGATTTCAATCCAGAGTCTAACGCTGCCTCGATGATGGGGAAGCTGCTATTGTCGTTCCTGCGGTTCTTTACCAGAGTATCCAGAGAAGCGTTTAAGAAGTTGACGCTATCTATAAAACGAAGGTTTATCTTGCTGACGTCATCCTTAACTGTTATGGTCTGAAACCTCTCGGTGTTGCGAGCGATAACATCCACTTTTCCTGGAAACTTGCGGACTGCGGGTACTAGAAAGTGCATGTCGTACCCGTCCAGGCCGTGAAACACGACGGGAATGGTTTTTCTTTCTCGAGCGGTTAGGTTACAGTTTGGATGAGCAACTCCTCTGTATTTCCTGCTGATGTGGCAATGATCCCTCACCTTATTGTCGACGAGCCATACTTCCCCGTCAATATTTGCTTTCTGGTAGCACTTTTTGAAGGCTTTCCCACAATAATGACAAACGGGAGCATTCTTGAAATCGGTTTCTTCAGACGAAGTGAGGTGGAGGGGTTTTACATTTTTCAGCAGGCTCGCGTAATATCGAGCTTCTTCTTCCATACATTTATTAAATACGTCGACCGCGTCTTCTCCCAAGTGGCACTTGTGACGTATAATCTTCCCGTCGTGTCCCACCAAGACGTAGCCGAAACTGCTAGGAAGGTGTTGATGGATTTCGGTGGTTGAACTAGTCGAAGCATCCGGTTGAGCGGTTTGAACGGGGCGCAGGAGGCATTCAAAATCGGCGTATATGATGTGAGGTAAGGAATTTTGACGGCTAAAGTGCTTGAATGCGAGAGAGTTTTCTCCTAGCTTCTTGAATCTAAGAGCTTGAACAGGGTTATTTTGACGCATTCTTTCTTATGGGCCAGAGCATCCATTCTCCTCCGAAACTGGCGAAACAGTTCCTACAATAGAATTTGGCATGGGAGCTCGAACCTCGATAACGTAGAAAAGTAGTTATATCAGTAATGGCGCATTCGTCCTCGTCGTCATACAGATAGAGAAGGTCGATCGGAAGTCCGTCCAAGTTTTTAGAGACGCGAACCAGGTGTAACTCCTCTTCATGGCTATAACCGATGATATTGATCGAAAGATTGTTCTCCTTTGCAAACTTGTCGATTTGGGCAATGTTAGTAGGGTAGGACAGCGCGGAAGTATCGAGCATATCCTCAAACTCGTGGTAATCTTCCGGGTCGACGGTGTCCAATTGCAAACCCGCGGCCAGTACGGAATACAGAAAGCATTTGTGATCATCTAAATTTTGGATGTTCCTATCGCATTCTTCTTGCCAGCGAGCGCTTTTGGAAGAGGGATGTACGACGATGCTCGCAGCGGCTTACACCTCGACACTCTGATTAATATTAATAGGTTAAGGATGCGAGACATAACCCAGCCGCTGCCCCGCTCGGCAAAAGCCTCGATGGATTCGTGGATTTTTTCAAAGGCCTCGTCCAGCAGAGCGGGAATGTCGTTGGGATTGTGTATTTCAGAATATATCGACCAGAATCCCGCTTGAATGAATGCTCCGTCCCTAGCAAACTCTATGCCCAAACTGATCTGGGCTTTGCCGTAAACAAACTTCTAGCATCGCTTGCAGTGCCACACATATAGATAGCAGGAATTGAAGCGGATCGCCGATGACACATTCTCCCACTAGGGGCATCTCGTATTGCCGGTGGCCCAATCCTTCATCTCGAGATGGGGGTGACTGACTCTTGAGAAAGTCAGGTAGCTTGTCGTGGAAGCAAGTGCATTCTTCTGCATCAAATAGGTGATGGCACCGTAGATGTTCCCACAGCCCGGCTTGTGATGGGAAAATGCTAGCGCAGTAAACACACGTGAAAGTTTTCTTATCCATTGTGAGACTGTAAAATATTTATCTCTTTTTATTATTAAGGGAAAAAGTTGAGGAAGGAAAGGGAAGAAAATAAATTTTTTTAATGTTTATTGCATCGAAATATTTTTACACGGAAAAAACATATTTATTTAAGATTGCTAATGTTGTCCGTCCAGCTGTTGTACTTGGAGTTATAGCCCTTCCACTTAATGAAGTAAAGCATTTTTCCATCTTTTCCTTTCTTTTATGCAATATATGTTCTACTAAAAACAAATTGGGAACTAGAGTTTTTTGAACTTCTGGTTTGTAAAAACCTCCGAGCACCGGTTCACCCGACTCGTCTTTTAGAAGGTAAGTAACCGGCTGATTTTTTTGCACTTTGCGGACCGTGAAAACTTCGTCAGTAAAATTTTGTCAGCAAATACCCCTAATCGAAAATTTTCTTAACTTTAGAAATCCTGACTTTATTTCCTACGGCAAATTTGGGTTTGTTCAACAACGGTTTAGTACTAGTTCGTCTCAACAACGGTTCGTGACGTTTGGTTACTACCCTCGGTTTAAGTTTTATGGCAGAATGAACCGTGTCATTGTAATGGGAAACTAACTCGTCGATAATGTGCGTCCACTCGTAAGTCCCCTGCCTAGTGAATCTGTTCCACATTCGAGTTTTTAGGGTTCTGTTGAAACGTTCTACCATGCTCGCTTTCTTCTCAGAGTATGTAAAGTACATGTTGATGTTATGACGCTTGAGTAGGGCTTTGAAGTCTTTGTTGTAGAACTCGCTACCTAAATCGACTTGTAAATTTTTAGGGGGTGTTGCTCCTGCGAGTATTTTCCTGAAAGCTTCGGTAACGTCTACGCCATATTTAGATTTAAGGGGAATGGCCCAAGCGAACTTTGACATGACATTAATGCAAGTCGGTAGGTAGTTAAATCCTTTATTAAGGTTAGCGTACGGTATCATCTCCACCAAGTCAGCCTGCCATAGATTGTTTAGGCTCAGTACAATCACTTTCCGTCTCGAAAATTTTTTCGGGTTGGTGTGTGAAGTTTTTATACGAGTTGATCCATTTTTTTTTATTTCCCATTCCAAACTTAAGTTTTGTTTCATGATTTTCTTAACGATCGAAGCGGCTAGCTTTTCCCTCCACGCCAGAGAAGGATCATCTCTCACTCTTTGAGCTTTGGAAAATAGGACTTCATCGGTGGCGTGCCGATCTTTCAAGTCCGAGCTCTCGGAGTAAGCGATATCATGTTCTTTGCACGCTTCGTCTAGTTTATTAATTCCCGGGTCTCCTCGAGCCAATCTTTTTTCAAGTTTAGTTCCTGGACCGCAGTATTGGTAGCCCGGCAAATGCATTTCGAGAGATAACTTATCTATGAGTTTGTTTACGATTCCTTTCCCAGACTTGATAAAGGAAGCTCTTTTCGTCCCGCACACCTCGCAAAATACAACCTGCATCTGCCTGTTATTTTTTGCGGTGATAATAACAGACGGCTCGGGGCCGTTAGAAGTTTGACGTTTACATTTGACACAGTGCCTCATCTTGATATTTTTTGATTCCATGGTTCTTTGTTTTATATACGATTTTTTTAACCTAAACCTAAATTTTTATAAGCCACCCTTTTTTCCCGAGCAGTTATGATTTGTCTTTGCTGCATTTCAGATAAAATTTCGACCATCTCGTTTCTATGCCCGTCATGACCGGCTAAACTAGATTTGTACAAAAGTCTGTCGTTTAATCAAATCATTAGGATTATCATAATATTTATAATCAACTCTACTACCCGCTTTTTTAACCATACCCGTCCCTGTTTTCTTCATGTCTTCCCAAATTGGAGCGATAACAGTCCTGTACTTCGCGCTACGATTAGATTTGGGTTTATTAGTTTTTGGGTCGTTGTTCTGATAAATAGCGTTAGTATTTTTTAACATGGTCGCGTAAGCTGCTTTAACTTCCGGCGCGAGGGTAGTTTCTTTCACATTTTTGAAAACTAGCAAGTTCCAAAGCCCGTGTCTTCCCACGTATTGCTCCCCCTCGACCACTATATCATTCTCAAAGATTTTAACGACTTTATTACCGAAGGTCAGCTCACCTTTTTTCTTATCATACTGTAACCCGAACACTGGGTCAGTGTCTTGGGAATTTTCGAGGGACCTTAGCGTTGCGATATTAGGAAGCTCAGGTGGGGTAGAAATGCATCTAGCTTGCACTGCGGAATATGTAGGGGTGAGTTTGGGACTGGTGCTCGTTGTCGCATATTCAGTTTTGGAGTGCGGTGGAATTCGCATTATATGAATTACAGCCGGACTTGAATATTGAGCGAGGCTGTAATCGAGAGATGTTTTCTGACTAGGTGCAGGGGTGGGTGAGAGAGCCAGTGATTCGTAGTCATCTTCGTAACTTTCTTCTTCATCACTACCTTCGTCTTTGTAAATTTTAATCGGTGTATAGTTTGCGTGGCTAGAGTGTTTTTAATCGGTTTAGTTTGCGTGGCTAAAGTGTTTTTAATCGGCGTAGTTTGCATGGCTGGACCGAGTACCGGTCTCGGTTTCAGGGTGCATACTACCGGTTTAAAAAACTCTTGTAGCGATTCTTCTTGTTCTCTCTCCCCCGAACGTTGATTTGAAAACTTTTTAGTTAAACCTCTTTTGAGTTTTGCGATTTCTCGTTTTGTTTCCATTCTTTTGTATAATAGGCAAAAATATCTCCCCTCGTTTAACGTTTTGTTAATCGATAAAAATCCATAAGGCTTTTTCCAACAATTTTGACACAACGTTTTAAAGTCTGAAAATTCCATGTTAGGGGCAACGTGATTTTCGTAAACGTGTTTCAAATTTAACTCATCTACCGGAAAAAGAATTAATAAATTTGCATTGTCTCTAACTACTTCTTTAGGAATTCTCATGTAGGACTGACTGCAATAAAAAACATCGGCGTTTGAATGACTACCTTGAGCGAAGTAACGTTCGATGTTTTTTTGCTTGTCTAAAAGGCAATCATCAAAAACAATCAGGTTTCGATAATAGGGTCCAGTTCTTCACGTGGAAATAAATCAATTTCAGAATCGTGAAAAAAAGCGACATTCCGTCCTATTTTTTCCTCAACTTCACCAAATATAGACTGCAAAGCTTTGTACTTTGACTGACATAAAGTTTTACTGTAAATAAATAACCGGTCGTAGTCGAGCCATCTTTCGTTAAAGATGAAATTAAACAGTAAGTTAGTTTTTCCGCAATTTGCGGGTCTATAATTAGACATCTGATATTCGAAGGTAGAAATGGATGAGTTTCAGGCTCTTTCTTAGGTACGAAAAAGTCTAGTTTTTGATTTCCATAGCTTTTTTTATTTACACATTTTTTTAATGTTTACAGAGATACCAAACCCATAAAGTCTTCATCCGTAAATTTGTCGTTGGAAACATCCGAGTGAGCTACTCCATAGTCTACATTGCACCATAATTTCACGTTGCTGGGAGAATCATCAGTGACATATACTGCGGTAATTTTCCCGTTGACTTCCGTCAAGTTTAAAACGTTGTAAGATGGCAAGTTAAACCAGGGTTTGTCGATAACATTTTTGTTAAGTTTCCCTCTAGTTTTGTGAATGTTCTCGTACACCCAAGTTCTAAGACAGAGCCGTTTGTCTCCTTCATTCACCTTTTTGCAAGAGGGGTAACAGGGGTAAGCCGCGTGCATAGAAATGGGATAATTGAACGTAGTCAAGGACACGGGCTTTTGCTCATCAAACTCGATCTCTAGTTTTTTACAGATGTACCGTTTTAGATTTTTTAACAGTTTTGGAGTTTCCGGGTCGCTGGGTGAAATCCAGCCTTTTTATTTGGACTTTTCGTCCGAAACAGGAGTTCCCGGACCTTTTAAATCTTGAAACTGAATGGAAGGAGACAAGGAAAACTTTACACCGTTGTTAATCTTTGTGCCTTTGTTGTTCTTAACTTTCAGCAAGTTTTTTTGCAAGAGATTGGAAAGATTCGTTTGCCATGATGGTTGAGACATTTTGAGGTTAATTATTTATTTTGAGGTTCTTCCTTTTATTATATACGAGAAATTTTAAAAATAAGCCTCATTTAAAAAAATTTCTCGTATTAAAAAAAAAGGATGTCAGTTAATGTGTTTGGACAAGCATTGAAAAGTATGAGGGGGGAAGTGGGTGGAGTGATGGGAGTCGGTCCGAGAGGACAGCCGGGACTAGGATACGTTTTAACCCCCGAAAACAACTAAGACATGCAAAGCAAGCGTGTAACTAAAGTAGAAGCTGCTATCGAACCTGACGATGCGGTAAATCATTCTCAGATCGGTACTCTGGCAACGGACGTTCAGAAACTTAAAACAAACTTGCCTCTGCCATTACTCTTCTCTTCGAAGAGTTGGCTTCCACCATTTCTAGTACGGAAAAAAATACGTTGTACGTAGATGATGCTGACGGGAATTTCTACGCGAGGAAGAAGCAAATTAAGGACATAGCTTTCCCCCGGCATGCTGCTGACGCCGCTTCAAAACTGTACGTCGATAGGAATTGTTTATTACAAGACGACCAAACAGTATACTTCAACGCGACGCACAAGCTGATTAGAAATATAAGCGAACCTACCTTACCAAACGATGCTGTTACTAAGGTATTTGTCGACAGCAATTGCTTGTTACAAGATGAGCAAAAAGAATACTTTAATGCCACGAACAAACCGATTAGAAACCTCTAAGCGAACCTACTTTAGCGAGTGACGCGGCTACTAAGATATTTGTGCATGAAAACAGTTTCATGCTGATCAGTTTCACATGAAAAGCCCTTTGGAAAAAAAGAGCAATTGGTTCGTTAATTCCGGTCCTCTCTCGAGCTTCGTGTGTACGAGTCCAGGATTGATTCATAAAGCAATTTTCTACTGCAGTGATCTGAGCGTTTCACTAATTGCTAAATGTAAAATAGGTACGAGAGCCCTTTACATTATGAAATTAAAGGGAGAACTTTCGACAGTTACTGTTTTCGAAAATCCTCACGTAATAGAACAAAATTTGCTCATCGAGGTAGAGGTATTCGATGAGTTTCACCCAGAAGACGTTTATTTGCAGTTAGATTTGCACCTAACTTTTCAATAGATGACTCGTCTCATCCTATCTAAAATAGCTTCGTAATTATGAGCCTTAGAGAAGGCACTTAGGAAAAATAAGCAAAAGTGACCGCACCAAATCTGATCAAAGTTTTGCACGCGTTCGTAATTGTATTTTATTCCCGGTCCCAAGTACTTTACTATAGACCGGGGAGGACCCATGTTGACAAAACTATCGAAATAACAAGATGGAATAAGCTACCCAGTGACTTCCGTCTCCATCGTGGAAATCTTTCAAGGTTACTATTCCTCTTTCACTAGTAGGCCAAAGTTTTAAGGGAAGCGTGTTTTTACTAAAAGTACCTCTGAATTTTGGAATTTTCATTACTCTAGCCAATCCATTTAAATCAAAGTTCGTTAAAGGTTTATTAAAATCGATTAAACCTTGGGTGATCTTAAGTAAAGACCTCTGCCACGGGGCAATTTTTTTTGCTTCTTTTTTTTTGCTTAATTTTTTGTTCTTCGAGCCAAAAGCTTCCACTTGCTTGTGATGTCGCACTAGTTCAGCAAGAATTTTTGCATCATTTTGTGCCTTTTTTACGGCACAGACCACTCCCGCAGTTCCGCCCGCCAACCCTCCGATCCCGGCTAGTAAGTAAGTAAGTAAGAGACTTTATTGTGGAAACACAAATGGTCAGGGAAGGGAACTTGTTTTATCCGCTGACACCCTGCCCAAGTTAACGATAAACATAAATACAAAATTAAAACATGTGTATAAAATTAAAATTTGAAAATTTGTATATTCAAATTGAAAGCACTGCAGGCAAAGCCCTTGTCTAGTCTACACTATGTTTAACATATTTACTGAGATCAACCCCTCTCAGTTTTATTTCAAACGAAGCCAGTGACGATGCTTGGACAATATCAGCCGGGAGATCATTCCATGGCCTCACCACACGGTGCGAGAAGAAAAATTTCCTACAATCCCTCTTAAAGGGGAGAACGACCAGTTTGAAATTATGGCCACGTGTATAATTCCCACTCCTCAAAGTAAAGAGGTGGTCCGGGATGCTGGTAAACCCACGCAATATAGAAAATGTCAGATTAAGGTCAAGTTTAAGCCTCCTTGTTTCAAGTGTCTCTAGTTGCAAGAGTTTTAGTCGATCTGAATAGGATTTATTTTTGAAGCCGGGTAAGTATTTAGTAAATTTTCTCTGTATAGATTCGATTAAATTAACATGTTTCAATAAATGGTGTGACTATACCGGACCAGCATACTCCAGAATTGGTCGTACATAAACATTAAATGCCCACACCAGGGTTTCAATGTCGCGAGAGACAAAGCCCCGTTTGATTATGGCCAGCCTTTGTCGTGCCATTTTAACAATGTGGTCGCAATGGGCACTGCACTGTAGGTCGGCGGTCAAACAGACACCTAGGTCTTTTACAAGTGTGACCTGATCGAGGGCTTTATCAAAGAGTGCATAATTGTTCATTGGATTTTTTTTCCAATGTGGAAAGTCTTACATTTGTGTCCCGCAATTGGTAAATTCCACGCCAGGGACCACGTTTCAATCTCCAAAAGTGAAGTAGACATGGCTAGATGATCATTGTGACTCCTGATAATGGTGTACAGTTTGACGTCGTCAGCAAATTTGGGACAGAAAACATTTGGATTTAAAAGCTTCAGATCGTTAATATAGATCAAGAACAGGATTGGGCCCAAAACCGAGCCCTGCGGAACACCACTGGTGACTGGACTTGAACCCGAATCGGAAATACCGATGCATACTTGTTGCGTTC
>JAHWFP010216215.1:37319-62158 GCA_023313725.1 Lithobius niger | reverse complement strand
TTTCGAGGGGAAAACCTTTGTAGATCTTCGACTTTTGGTTTTGCGTGATCAAACTGTGAGTATAAGTCATGAACTTGAACCAAAGTAGAAATGCTGAGTCGACCGATTTTTCGATATTCAAAACTAGAGCCAATTTTCTCTCGCTTTGGTTTAGAGCCAATTTTCTCTCGCATTGGTTAAGAGCCAATTTTCTATCGCAGTGGTTTAGAGTCAGTTTTCTGTTGCACTGGTTTGGAGCCAATTTTCTGTCGCAGTGATTTAGAGCCAATTTTCTCTTGCATTGGTTAAGAGCCAATTGTCTGTCGCAGTGGTTTGGAGCTAATTTTCTGTCGCAGTGGTTTGGAGCCAATTTTCTGTCGCAATGGTTTAGAGCCAGTTTTCTGCTGCAGTGGTTTTAAGCCAATTTCCTGCTCTACATTGAATTAATCAGAAAATAAGAAAAATGTCAACTGTTTGTACAGTTTCCTCACTTTGGTTGCTGCAGTACGAGTTTCCAAGTGTCCCATTTCGTCATTTTCAGACCTTCATCTATTTTCCTCCTAGATACCTGGATAAGCAAGACCTTTCAGCCTTTACTTACTTTTCCAACTGTCTCACTCAAAGTGGCACTATCACCGATTGAAAAGCAAACGAAAATACCCTGGCGCCATCTGGCGGCAGAGATAGTGTTAACCTTGACAGCCTGCTCCGAGGTGCACGAGGATGTACCAAATTATCACTCAATGGTTGAGGTGGTCATGGCTTGTTTGTTTCTATAAAAGAAATGCTGTTGTCCATTCCTTCGCTTGGTGCTAGCAAGTGCTAGATGGTACTAGATAGCGCTAGATGTTGCCAGATTCTGCAGACTTTCAATTGGTGATAGTGCTACTTTAAAAGAATTTATTGATAGGGATTATGCTGTCCAATTGCAGGCCTTAATAATTTCAGTGTCTTTCAGTTTTAATTAGTTAAGTTATCCACCCAAACCAAAACTGGTATAAGAGCAGCCGCCAAGTTTCCAAAAAGGGTTGGCCTTTCAAAGTAGTGATATCATTCAGTCAGGGAAAGGCCGCCAAGGTTAATCCTATTAGCCAAGTTAATTGCACCTACTAATAGTTCGAAAGTTAAATGGAAACTAGAAGATTGCTACTAGCGGTAGCAAGTTTTCATTTAACGTCCAAAGCATTAATCCGTGCGATTAACTTGGCTAATAGGATTAACCTTGGCGGCCTTTCCCTGACTGAATGATACCACTACTATGAAAGGCCAACCCTTTTTGGAAACTTGGCGGCTGCTGTTATACCAGTTTTCGTTTTGGGTGGATATCGCAACTTTCATAGGCCTGTGAATACAAAAAATTCCACTGTCTAATAGTCACCGCTACCTTTTTTGTCTTACGTTTGCTATTGCCTAATTCTTATGTTTGCTATTACCTAATTAGCCGTTACACCACCCAAATGGACATGGTTTGGCGTATTGTATGCCCATGTTTCGCATGATTAAGCCAATTGAATCCAATTGTTGAGCGCACTGGCTAACAAACGCTGATTTTCGTTTGCTTCGCTCACTCAATCATCGCATCCCCCTTCATTTGTCTGTCCCGAGGTTAACGTTAATCATTCAATCATGAACACATACTACAAACTCACGGAATGGTAAATGTTCATACAGTTCTAATATTCTGGTGGCAGACGAAGATTACTAAAACTAATCAACTCGTCAGCTGTTTAAAATTACTCGTCACTTACACTAGACTGCAAGAACAGTAAGTCAACATAAAATAAAATGTCCGCGTCACGTTATTGGGGACACTTTTTATCCATAAAGAACACGTTCCCACCTGTGCTGACGATTTGCATTTTGTTTCCTAACCCTCTTTCCAGCAAAATTGTCCCTTTTATCGTGGTGGGGCAGATAATTCAGTTTGGGTTCGTGTACCGTAAAAAAAAAAAAACCAAACCTTTGCAATAAAACAAAGATATTCAATCTGTTAGTGAACCATCTATTTGCCAAAACAGTGCATTCTGACAATATAAGTACTGAAACGATAAACGTGCAACACTTAAGCATGTTATAATCTGTTGAATGACAATACAAACAATGGTTACAACAATAATTTTGCATTTACGAGCCACTTCAGAGCCACGTGCTTCTAGCTGCAACCCCCGTTTTAGAAAAAGGCACTTCCCCATATGACGCTTTACCTGTCTGCCGAAATTTAGATCTGACAACTTTCCCTAATGAGCTGTAGACGTGTCGTTATACCCTATGAGAATTAACATGGGAGCCTGCGGACTAATTACTAGTTCATAGTTACTAGTTACTAGTCACCAGTAACACAAATCAACGTTATTGAGGACACTTTCTCTCCATGAAGGACACGTTCCCACAGTTTCGTGTTGACGTTTTCTTTGTTACTGGACCCAAGACACCAGATTCAAATGATTTGCAAAGATTTCTACCGCCCAGTATGCTGAAATCACGTATAAGTTGGTTTCAGTTAAAAGACACAGTCTGCTAGTGAGCCGCCGTCTGATAACAATAACACTCTTAACAATTACGCTGTGACAATTAAGCTCCAACAACAATAAAACATCTACTTGGCGGCGACACACTAGCGTGTGTCTAGATACTTTAGCAGAAAATGCTCTTTAAATGGATCCAGAAACTTCTATACCTTGTAGTGTTCTATTGCTTTATTCTTGTTTATGAAATATCCAGCTTTGTTTACTGGCTGCATTGACCACTTCAGGTACCGTTACCGAAGAGTGCTGACCTAGTGTGTTTTTGACATGTGCTGAATTATTTAGTATTGCAATTAAATGTGTCACGAGTTTGATGTTAGGTCAAGACGCAACTGTCAAAAAACTTGACAAGTAACGATTTCCTTTTTCTTTGTCTCTTTCGCAGGTGAGACCCGCTGTAGGTCTCTTTCCAACATAATGCTGCCACATTGATCGACAACCACCTCGACCGACACGGTCGGCCGTCCAGACACTGTAAGCAGACACGTTGAGGACGAGGGCTAGAAGGGTTGGAAACCCTTTTAAAATGCAGAAACCCGGCTGGCATGACCTGCATGGAATAAGGCGGACTCGGAAACAGTGTCGTCAGCCGATGGCTGGCCTTTGCACGCCTTTGGTGCTGGTGGTGATGCTGTTTGTGCCAATGGTGAGTGGTGTGGAGGGGAATGACATTAGGAGTGCTGCCCAGGGAACCCCTGGTGCCAGTAGGAACTCCGAGGAGACCAGCAGTCACAGCAGCCTTGTTGATGCGGGTGAAGGCACGACAACGGTTACGACGGTGGTGTCAGCGGGGCAAGAGTCAGAGGGAGCCACTGTCAAGCGGTTATGGGGTGTAGCAGACACGACTGCCACTGTTGGCAAGCTTTTTCAGTACCACATACCGAGTGATGCCTTTTCTGGACCAGTGAGCCGCTTCGAGGTAATAAACTGGAGAGTTGTAATGAGGGTGACGGCACGTGTCTCGTGCTGTGTTGCTAGTAATAGTAAACTTTGGTAATTTTTTTTTGTGTGTACACATGTAAACACGGCACGTAAACGTGGTGTTTCAAAAATTTTCGTTTAGTTGACTCAGAAATATTTATCTTTTATGTATGTGTGTGATAACCAATGTAAACAAACGAAAGCTATTTTTCGATCGTTACCAAATTGAAGCTGTAATAACAAAGCCACTACACTGAAAAGCAACCCACTCTGCAACAAAATCAAGGAAGCCAGGGTTTGCCTGTAAAAACCCGGGTTTTTCGGGACTAACCCAGCTGAAAAACCCTCATTAAAACCCAGTTGTGGGCAGTGGCTTAACCAGAACATGAGGGGTCCGTTAACCAACAATTCAGCGTGCCCCACTGAAAAAAAAAAACAAAGTAATTAAAAAGAATCGGTGGTGCACCCATGAATTTTGTTTACGAGGGACAAAATAAAATCGGCTAAAGGGTCTAAATAAGGGGGGGGGCCCGGAAGACCCTGCAAAACAACTTAATTTCAGTAATTTTAGCACCTTCGAAACGTTCAAATTTTTTAGACTTTTTCAATAGCAATAAATGCTGTGTTTGACTATGTTTCACCAAATTTTACGTTCAACTTCGGGTGGGGGCCGGAGCGCCCACTAGGGTGCACCACAGCAAAGAATCCAAACGTAAGCTATAAACTTCACTATTCATCCCTGGCATCGCATGAATGAGGTAT
Source organism: Lithobius niger (assembly GCA_023313725.1). Lineage (NCBI taxonomy): Eukaryota > Metazoa > Arthropoda > Chilopoda > Lithobiomorpha > Lithobiidae > Lithobius > Lithobius niger. The sequence goes on along the minus strand of JAHWFP010216215.1, from coordinate 57,971 downwards.
GGGCCCAGCACCATACCATGAGATTGAGGCTATACAGCACAGGAGGAATTTTTTGCGTCTTTGAAAGGGTTTTTTTTTTTTTTTTTTTTGCGTGTTCTAGTATTGTAATAATTTGTTCAAAAGGGTGGTGGGTGGGCGGGCCCCTTCAGGCCCTTTGATTTTGTCAGTCCCAGTAGCACAGTAGTTAGGCCACTGGTAGTGGATTTTTCACCTATTTTACTATCTGAATTAAAAATCATTCAACCTGTGGCTCGATCCTAAACAACAGCGAACCTGTACATAAGGTTAGTATTACCTTTTGTAATAAATGATTTTGAAGTTGTTTGCTGTTTGTAAGGAAAAGTTTTTATGAAACAGTGGTACATTGCAATTCTAGTGATTGTAAGTTTTGGTTAAGGAACAACATATGAACGCCACCACCATTGCAATGTACCACTGTTTCACAAAAACCTTTCCTTACAGACAGCAAACATGTGGGCTAGGTTGGTTTTTTCAAACCACCTAAATGAAGCAACTGTTACAGTCAAAACTTTTTATAACGAAATCTATTCTAAGAAAATGCCGAAAACCCGGCAACCTGTGAATGCAGAGGTAATTTTCGGTAATGTCGTTTTCCCTTTTGTGGTAAGAAAATGTATGCGACTATTATAAAGAAACGGATCTTAGTCCAAAATTCTGGTGTAAATTGCGATGGGATACCGCTCAATTTGAACCCTGCACGTCTTAATTTACTTTACTTGCAAACTGTGTTGAAACTAAAATCAAAATAAACTACCTAATCCATTTACTTTTGCCACAGTTGCGGTTAATTATTAATTATTAAGAACGGAAAGCAGAACGGAAAGCCAAATGGGCTCAAGAAGGGTTAATACGGATGCAAACCTGTTTGTGTTGCCTTTTGGACTTAAATGTAATTAGACTGCCTGAGCGGGGAATTGAACCCACGACCACACATTGTGTGTTCCTTTCAATTTTGCTGGTGTGTGACGCTCAATCGCAAGTGTCCCTCCAGTGGCTATTGGAAAAGTGTATGTTTATATGTATATGTGTAAGTGTTAAATGTTGCCTATGGACATTTCCTTTTGGCGTTGTCAGTACGGCTCAACCGTAGGACCTCTGCATTTGGTGTCAATGGTCGTGGGTTCAATTCCCTGCTCAGGCAGTCTGACATTTAAGTCCAAAAAGCAATGTAAATAGGTTTGCATCCGTATTTATTTAGCAGTTCATTATTCTCTCAGCTTGTCAGTGGGATTGTGAACTAGCGCGCAAGAGAGGCTCAGGGAAAGGCACGGTTTCCTCCCCCAAGACCTGAGGAGGTTTTGAGGCAGATGGATAACTGATAACAGTACCATTTTCTTTTTCTTAGGTCTGCGTTTTTTTCATGCCAGTAAAATGCTAATAATTACGTACAGTTCCGGTAAAAAAAAAAAACTCCTTCGTTATACAGAAGAAATTGCAGGATAATGTATGTGACTCTGAACAAAAATGTTGATATCTCGAAAACTACTAGACAGAATTGAATGAAACAAAAACTGGGTTGCTTATTATGACACCAGCTATATTTCTATACGTATTACATGTAATGGTAAGTAGGCAAATATAATTGGCCGAGCGAGCAACACGAGTTGATAACTAATAATATGTCCCATAAATTACTGGATAGAACTGAATAAAAGAAAAACTGGATTAATTGTTATGATAATGCTATATTTCTATACGTATGACATGCGATATTCAGCAGAAAAATAAAATATGCAATTCAGTCTTTGTTTCATGAAAATCCTTCCACTGGTTTTCGAGATATTATCAGATATCATTAAATTTTTCTCGCTCGGTCAATTATTTTCAGTTAGTTAACGTAGTATTTAATAAGGGTAGAAATACAGTAGACAATCTAATATGCAATTTCAGTCTTTGTTTCATGACAATCCGTCCAGTAGTTTTCGAGATAAGTGAATTTCTCCATGGTTGTTATTACGACCCTCGATATAATGAAAAAGGGCGGTTTTTTTGACCGGAACTGTATATACAAGAGTGCTACGCCTGAATCATTAGCACAAGCCCAGTTTCCTTGAAAAAAACGTGTGCGTACACAAATGAGGAGTTTGCTATGATTGAATATTTCTGCCAATGAGCCCTGGCAGCGGAATATTTTGGCATGGTCTGCCACCTGAGTTGTGTTGTAAATAATTGCCAGCAAGCAATCTGTTTAAATAGGCTACCATATGTTTACTAGTTTCTTTTCAACAGCTTCTCAGTGCTTTAACCTATGGATTTCGCGCCTCCACCAATGGAAAGGTCTTGTCGCGGTGATTAAAATGGTGTATTAACTAAATACAGATACAAACCTATTTACGTTGCCTTTTGGACTTACGGTATATGTCAGGTTGCCTGAGCGGGGAATCTAACCCAAGACCTTTGGAACGAAAGGCTGAGGTCCTACCGCTGAGCCATACTGACACGGCCTGTCAGTATGGCTCAGCGGCCTTTCAGGCCGCGTCAGTATGGCTCAGCGGTAGGACCTCGGCCTTTGGTTCCAAAGGTCCTGGGTTCGATTCCCCACTCAGGCAGTCTGACATATAAGTCCAAAAGACAACGTAAATAGGTTTGCATCTGTATTTAGTTATTTCTTGTGAGCCTTTGGCTTTCCCGTCTTTAATGGTGTATTAAAATGTCAAAAGCAGTAAAAAATTGATGATGTAGTGGAAATTAACAAAATTTGTCTACAACCGGTTTTCACGGTGTGCAGCACTTGTTGTTGTGTCTTGCCAATTCTGCTATGGGCAATAGGCTTTCCAGAATCCACAAGGGCGGTAAAATGTATTTAAAGGCATTTAGTCCTTAATCCCACTGAGTAAGATTAAAATTCTTCTCCAGAATTCCGTACAAGCTTGACTTTGAATTTTTATTAGGAAGTCGGGGAAAACGCGTGGGAATAGTACTGGAATATTATGTTTGAGCGTAGTGTATGAATTGTCGTGTACTGTTGGTATTTTTTTGGTATTGTTCATCCTACCTTGTGGGTCTAAATTGCAGTCTACGAGTTCGAATACAATTTGTGGCATTGGTATAGAAACTTTGTAGAGTACAAAATACGGGGTTCGTGACTGAAGTTAACTATTTTGGCTGAGAATGGTAGCTACGAAAAATTGGTCCATTTCATCCAGAGTCCTAATAATAAATTTCCTACGTTGTCTTGTTCCGCTAGTTTTGTATTGTGTGGAGATTTGGGGACATTGCACGCTTTTGACTTCTTGGATTTTATGTGGCTCATGTCGTTCACTCTTACTTAAGGAAAATTGGAAATTAGCCAACAGAGAAAATCGTACACTAGAAATAACGTAGTTCAGTAAGCCCCCTTTATGCACTTACGTTTCGTCGGAGTGGCATGACCCGGATTCGAACCGGCTACCCCACTTGCATAGCGCCTTAATCGCTATGGCCACATTCTCCACTGGCATAAAGATAACTCACTGAACCCGTTATTATGGTCACAACCTTATCACTTGTATGATTTGTCTTCCCTCTCCATTGTCTATGGCCGAGTGAATTTCGGTCGAATGAAGCCCTGGTCACGGTTGTGACCTTAATAACGGGTTCAGTGAGTTATCTTTATTCCAGTGGAGGATGTGGCCATGGCGATTAAGGCGCTATGCAAGTGATCTGGGGGCGAACTGGGTAGCTGGTTCGAATCCGGGTCATGCCACTCCGACGAAACGTCCAGGACTTTAGCTGGATGGGTTGTGCCTGGATGGGTAGCTGGATGGGTAGCTGCCTGGGTTGTGGCCTTCAAAGACCAACAACAATTCTTTACTGATTCACGCAGACTTGGTCTGAAAAGGACCACTTTTTTGTGTTGGTAGCTCCATTTTTTCAAGCAGAACTTCATGTTTTGGTATGGCCTTTTGATTTGTATTGGATTATCTCAAAGAACACAAGATTATCAATGTGTACTCGGATTTACTGTCAGCGATTAAAGCCATCAACACAACAATTTATACTAGGCTGCTAGTTGCCAACATTTCTTCACTGTTGCGTGAGCCGAGAACTAACCACAAAGTCAATTTGATGTGAGTCGTCGCACGCGATGAGGCTGCAAACGAAGCTGCAAAGAGATACAACACTTCCTGATATATATCTCTTTCCACTGCCCATTTTTTTTCTAAAGGAAAAAAGGAAAATCAAGGAGCAACACGTTCAGCAGGTGGCAAGAGACATGGAATCGGACTGATCATTTCATCATGATTCCCTGTAGTCCTCATTTCTCCCTGCGAACAATACAATTGATCACAGGGAGTGGAAATTTTGGTTACCTGGAGAAGATTGGCAGGATACTCCCATTGTGTGATTGTGATGCAGTGCTGGAGGACCCAAGACACATTTGACAAGAGATGGTAGGGCGCGTTTTCTTCGTAAAGTGAAGAAAAGTATGGTAGACATACATGCTGCACAGTTCTGTGAATTGTATGGCAGGAGTGCTATCATGCCGAGAGATCGTCATCCCCTCTACCACAAGTGTACGAGCTACGATTTCCGAACTAACCCCTGTAAAATTTGTACAAATTATTCTGAAGAAGAAATTTTAAAGTTGTAAGCAAAGGGGGTGAAGTCGGAGAGAAGATAAGAACTTCGGAGCAAGAAGCGTTCTAATTCGTTCTACTCTTCTTACAGTTCCTGGCCAGTTCTTTGAGTTCAGGCTTTCGTAAGGACTTCGGGCTGGGCGATAAGGATTTTTTACCGACTGAATCACCATCAGTCAGTATGTGCTGATCCAAACATTAATTTAAACTCTGCTGTACACGTTTCGCCTAACCTAACCCTTGACATTATCATTGATGCAGGAATGCTCGTTCGAATGACGATCATCACGTTCTCAGCCCAGCTATCAGCTATAAAATTATATTCAACTAATTTTGGTAATTTTATGGCTTTGGAGAATAGATAGACAAAAACCGTTTTGAACGTGGTCAAGAAAATAGCAACGTTACCGATACCAGCTTACGAAGTGCTTGCAGCCAAGCGACCTCGCAGGAGGGACAATGCAAGCCCAAGCGTGTGTTAAGCGATAAGGTCCGTTTTATTCTCTTGTTGTGTGTGGCGACTTGGTGATGGCTGCCTCGCCAACCAAGCATTTGGAAAGTTCTGCCTCTTATACCTTGTTGGTGGCCACGGAAAAGAAGCAGGCTATGGTGTCGCAAGAAAAGAAACGTAAGAAGAGGTTTCTTTTTCAGAGTCCAAGAAACATCGTGGGGATCCTTTTGCCTACCAAAAGTGTAGTCATGCCAAGAGGGGTGGTCTAAACGTTCTTGTCCTCCTCTGGCTATGGCAAAAGCTTAGATGGTAGATGTCAGGTGGATAGGTGCGAGCCGTCATTCCCCAGTTTGTTTGCTGACACGCCTCTGGTATTTCTGGAAGGAGAACACATTGGATGCGTTCGTCCTGTTGGTGATACACATTTTTAGCCTCCTCTGGTAAATAACCCCGTGCTTTCGACTGGCCCTCCGCATTGGCGCTTTCACAGACGACGATCCCTCACGCAACGCAGAAGTGGAAAAATTAGCCTACTGCTTAAAGGACAGTGTTGGTCCCAGAGCTCAATGCCAGGGTTCTACAGTCCAGCGACGGTCATCCTGAATAAGAAGGGGGGGGGGGGAGACTTTGTTCTTTGTTCAAAGAGGGCCTATCGACGTCGGCCATCAACGGCTACAGGTCACAGGTCAGCTATGTCCTGTCCCTTACGGGTAGACTCGAGACAAGTGTCTCACTTGGCCATCTCTTGACTCGTTCAAGCTTTTGGTGTACTGGTGTACAAAGACCAAGGACCCGTTGTGTCTGTCCGGCCTGGGACCTTCCCGTCGTGCTTTCTAGTCTGTCAAGGCACCGCTACGAACCATTGCACAAGGCCTCATCACTTCTGTTAACCCAGAAAACTGTTGTCTTGATAGCTGTGGCCACGCTGCATGACTGGGGGAGTTGGCAGTAATTGGTGAGGGCAAGGACATCTGAATTCAGAGCGAAATGGCAGCGTCTGGAGGAGTTGCTAGAACCAATCACAGTGAATGCTCTTTTGAATCAAGTAGTGGGAAGGTCTTGACCTGGAAAGGGTACAGTGCCCGGTCAGAGCACTTGGGTGTTACATTAAAGCCATGAAGCACCTAGAAAGACTCCTCTCAGATGGTCAGGTGGAACACCATGGGAGCGTAGGGGCCTTGAAGAGTCAAGGCTGGACCTCACTGTTGTTCAGAATTAACAAGGACTGCGTCTGCCTCAGCAAGACGGATATCTGGATGGTGGATATCTGGATTTGTGAGGCCTTTGTGAACAGTCTCTGAGTCGGGTGATTCCACTGTAGTCTGTTTTACCTATGAACTGTATGCCTTCGCCTCTTCCTGGATACGACTGGATAAAATCCTGACCGCATGCTCAATCATTGAAAAAAAGGACGACCTTCATCAGCCACAAATTTTGGAATGTGCCGGGTGGCAGTGGAAGTCTGGGAGAAGACCTTGTCTTTACCAGTATGCATAGCAGGTGCATCAGCAGACAATGATCTGGCTGGACCGCCAGGAGGTGGTCGAAGGAAGTGGAGAAGGTTAGTACAGTACCAACCATACTAGTTCTTTTTCTAACCTCTTTATGATTTGTTGTGTTTGGCAACAGGCTCTGGGTTCGACCTGGCGCACCATCCTGTTGGACAAATGCAGCTTAAATCTTAGTATTTTAGGAGGCTACCAGTAATAAAAACATAGTTTTAAACGTTAGAATAGTTTTACTTATTGTAAAATACTTACCTTGATAGGGACCCACCCAACAACCCCACTGGTTGAACCTAGTGCTAGCAGTTTCCGTGTAATTTGCTAAACGTTTAAACGACCTACTTAAATGTTCGGTTAACCGAAAACCGTGAAAAATCTAACGTTAATAAAAACAACGCAACAAACTAAGACAAAAAAAATGTCAACATAAAATTCAATAACTACGTTTTACTAATTTAATTAAAAAAAATTAAGCAACACGAATCGCACGTTATGTAAACAAATCGTATTTATTCTGAAATAAAACAAATGTTAAACAATAGCCTAAATAAAAAATAAATAAAATAAAAGGAATCGCGGGAATTCCTCACACATTGCGATTGTTTACGATCTCGGACCAGTCGGCACGCTTTGGAATTTAGCTTTGTTTAACCATCCAGTGGTTAGTTGTTTTGAACAATTTGTAGATAATTGTTTTTAAAAAAAGTTTAATTGTTTAATTGGCTTACGTGGTGATATTTCATCCATTCTGCAGTGTCCCATTACGTTTCCGGTGAGCGCGGTTAAAACCTGTCGCGACTTAAGCCTAACCGAAGCTGGTTTCGATTTCACCACCAAATCTGGAAGTTCAGGTTTTACAGCTGCCGAACAAGTTGGATGCAGCGAAAGCAGCTAATATTCTGGTAGTTATAACATTAACTACAAAATAAAGTCACAAAATAACGTTTATTGAATTAAAAGTTTGTGCTGTTGTGAGGTAAATAAGGAACATGGGAAGAATAAGTGTCTCTCGTCCGATTTTTTTCTTTTTTTTTTTAATGAACTAAGAATTAACCGCTGAATAATGTTTTCCTCTTTCATTTTTGGGGCAATCGCATCGTTTGGCCGTGATTTAGGTCCAAAGTTAGCACTACGGGAGGTAGGCTGTGACGCCATCTTGTTGCCGGCAGGCTGGCTCGAGGCACATGGCGCCGCGCAGGAAAGCATCAACTGGGCCAAAGTCCGTCAAGTGAAACGCCAAACCCCAACCAGTTAATTACAAGTGAAACGCCAAACAGAAGCCGGTACCTATAACCTAACCTAACGACAACAACAACAAAACCAAACTAAACTGACAATAAAAACCCACTTATGTGAACTGTTTACGGGAAAAAGATGTCAGCTGGGAACATGGAACTCTTGTATGTCTGTCAGTGCTAAAGTGCGGCTTTCATTAATTTCTGACGGCCAAACTAAGCCTTTGCCCCAAAAATGGTATGGGAAAATGTTGTTCAGCTGAGCATTTTACGTAATTCTAGCGCAACATGAAATTGATCGGTGAGGAGACACCTATTCTTACCATAAGCCGTAAATAATCAGATTCGGTTAATCGTTTAGCAATATAGAAAAACGTATACACGTAAATTTTCGTTTAAACGGATAACCGTTATAGCACTAGTTGAACCTGCGATTATGTACAACTCAAGAAACGAAAGTGGGGATCAGTGGGATGGCGTCAATGAGTGTTAAACAAATTTCCGAAACGAAAATTGTTTAAATCTGAAAGGTAAGTATTTTAGGATAAGTGAAAACAGTTTTTATATTATAATTTTTTTTTTTAATAGTTTGTTAGATCCATAATTCCTTTATGCTGAAGCAGCAGTCTTTCACATCCATATAAGGAAAGGCCTACACTTCAATCTTAGCTTAGAAGTTATTTCATAATATTGAAGTTCATATTTTTTTCTGTAGCTGGTATGGAATAAAAAACAATGTCTAAATCTGTGCACGTTCCTATTGGATGTAGCAGCGCAATTCCATGTAACAGTGCAAATTCAACATGGATGTCACAATGGGTGGTTGTGAAACAATCCAACAAATCAACAATTTTTGAAGCGGGTGTTGTAAGGTGTGTTCTTCAATATTGTGGACCTATGGATTTTTTTTTACAACCTACACTTTAAAAGGGTTAGTTCCAATTGTGTAGCTGCAACTTATTCCTTTTTAATTTTTCTTCTTATTTCTCAGGTTTCTGCAGCTGGTGCTTCGGACCTTCCGTCTTGGTTAAATTTTAAATCTGTGGCAGCCATCTTACAGGGTGTGCCAACGGAGAGTGACTTAGGACAACACTACATTACTATTGAAGCTGTGGGAGAAACCATTTCTTTGGGTGGGTACATTCCTTTTTTTCACAAGTTTCATTTATTGTACCTTGTTTTAAAAGATAGATAAATCCAGCTTGACTCCTGGTATTCTGTCATGTACATACAATTTCTTTTGTAATACAATTTTCTAATCTGTAAGCAGATTGTTCTTCAGTAAAATATCAACACTGCAGTACAGTATGTTTTTGAGTTTTCTAACCGCACGACACACAAATCTAATATATGACATCTTAATTCTTGCAAACGTAGGTGACTTCACTGGCGGGTTGGGGCATGCAGAACATGCGTGGCTAATCCACCACTGAAATTGTTTTTGTTATGTTTGATGTTAATAGAACGTACCTTAGAGGCATCTACCATTGTCTTCCATATTTGCAAGAATTAGATGTCCTATTTAATGTTTATGTATTGTGCTCTTAGAAAGTGCCTAAAGATGAATTTTTTTTTATGAAATAAAATAGGCCTATACGAGGGAATACCGGGAGTCATCTGGATTTGTCTTCTACCATAACCCTCACTTGATGTCTCGTCAACAATTCCTTATTTTGTTACTTATCACTACTCCTGTCAGGTCTCCCTCACTAACCACCGGTAAACATTTTTACTGTATTGACTATGCTACATACTTATCGGTAATGACTGATGGTTAAGCTAGCATTAGTTAAATTAAATTCTAGCCAAAATTACCACTGGTAACAAAAGCAATGTCAATTTCACTACCTAGTTGGGTGATTAAGTTCAAGCCAAGTGTCTCGGCAGGAATGCACTGTAGGTACTGCCACCAGCGATAAATTCTTAGCAGTTCACCTGCGTGGTTTGTGGAGAAGACTTAAGTGGTGAACTACCAAACATACAGGATTTATTTGGTGAGGTTGCAGAAAAAAATTCTACAGGCGTGAAATGCAAAGCAAAACATAGCCAAAACCATAATGATGGGTTACTGTTCAAACTTTAAAGCAGCAAAAGTAATTTCATGTTACTGGCTAGTTTTTAAGGGCACTACCAAACCCCATTACTATTCTAACGGATCTAGCTAGATTTTAGCATCGCACAAGTAGCATTAGAAAGCGTAAAGAAGAAAGTAGAACGGGTAGCTAATTTTCTAATTTAACATACCAAACTTGATCGTTGTGCACATCCTGCAGAAATCTACCTTCCGAGATTAATCATAATTTTGTGACGTCACTGGCGTAGTTTGGACTGACCTATGGAACCAAATCCATTTGGCCTTTTACACTCCCTCGAACCATTTTAAACTGCTGCTTAGAACGACAGGAAGTCTTAATTGCAGAGGCATATCCCTACAGTCATGCAATTTTTCATCTGTCGGCACGTTACTAGATCTGGGTTTCGCTTTCTTATATATGTTACCGTACCCATCATACAGAAATGGGCAAGGCAAAATCCAAAATGCTATGCCTATGCTACTATTGCCGTGGTTAATATGTATTACTCTTATACTCTTACCGTAAATCGTGTATTAAGCAGCCATAAAGTTTTCATGTCCCCCTTCTGCCATGCTTTATGGTAATAATCGTAAAGCATGGGAGAGGGGGACATGAAAACTTTATGGCTTTGATTGCATTGATGACATCGGTTGCTGATGAAGCAGGAGTATTCAACATTATTTGTGGGGAAGTGGTGACTGACGGTGTGGTAATGGCCGAGATGCTGCAACTGAGTTCTTTATTCACGGCTTCTCCTGAAAGGATATCTTCTTTAGCCAGTCCACCTCGAATTAAACCATCGTCTGGCAATCCTCGCTTACCTCTTGCCCCCAAAGCAGAATTTTCTGCCACTGTCTGCGACACCAATTGTCAGGGAAAAATTGTCTGCAACTAATCTGCTTTTTCGTATGGCTACGTGCATATTTATGGGGTTTTACTGAATAACTTTTCAGTGCTTTATTCTATTGATCTGGCTCTTCCATCAACGGACAGGTCTCGTCGAGACGATTAAAGTGGTGTATTGGAATGTCCAAATCGGTCAAAAATTGGCGAAACGGCAGAAATTTGGTCAAAACGGCTCGTTTTGTCTGCGACTGTGCCAGTTTATCTGCGACATAGTCGCACGTCGCACCCCTTTCTGCCTTCGGGCCTCTTGCTTTGGTCTCTAGATTTCTTTGTGGTCGGATTTTTTCCACGATCTAAGGAATCCTTTGATTTCTTCGTGAGTGCGCAATAGACATACTTTGCACGTTACTGTTACATAATTACATTTTCGATAGCGCCTGCCCTCAACATGACTGTCTCTTGGTATCAAACAATATCTGCAAGGGCCACACACAACTTTTCCCATTCTGAGGTAACGAACGTACACGGCACAAGTTTGAAAAATAAAAACAAACGAATGCACACAGACAGCATTTAACCCATTGCCTGCCCAATGAAAAAGTGAAACAGGGCCGCCCTAGTGCAGTGATTGCGAGCGAGATTGCTCTTAAGGCAAGCTGACTGGAAGCTCGAACTAGAATACAAACGAACTTTTCTAACGAAACGGCCACAACTAAAGCTGAGTATTTTAGGATAAGTAAAAACCAATTTTATGTTTAAAACTGTACTTTTCTGGGGAAAATTAACCCATTGTTTGCTGTGCCTACTGGCCCCGTTCTCCCTACCTGAGGGTAATATTATTGTACCGTTCCTCTGCCCACTTTGCACCTGCAGGAAAGCCTCTCCACTCTCCATTCTCCCCCCCCCCCCCCTCACAGTGATAGACCTTGCCAGCAAGTCTGGCAGGAGCTGATGCCGCGAGGCATGCTGGAAATTTATATTAAGTGGCAGCGAGCGGGCGCTTACTGCTTAGTTATCAGTGGCAAAGAGTACGTACGAAAGGCGGTGCTAGACATCTTAAATATTCCTGGGGTGATTTTGTTGAACTCTTTTACCATCTGCTACCTTAACCGAACTGAAAGGGTGCCAAGGTCCAGCAAGTTTTACAAATGGCAAGAAAAGGAATCTTATTTATTTAATAAAAGAGAGGGTTTGTTTTGATTCTTCTGGCTGTGTTTCCTTTGATGAAGTCACGCAATGAAAACAAACGTCAAGCACAGGCAATGTAAATACACAAACAAATAATAAAACTGAGGCCAGAGTGGCGTTGGCTATGAATCATATATTAACCAATATGTAGCGTAATATTGGTCATTAGGCGAACAATTAGTGTTCCATTAAATAGCCTGTTTCGTGCAGAGTTTATTTGTTACCAAGGGGAGGGCAGAGGAAACTGTAAGGGGGACATCACGGGTTTTCTCAGGTCCTCCGCGAGGGTGAGGGCATGATTTTTCAGGCTTTCTAGATTGGAAGGGTCGTCACACATTTTTTTGGGCCTGTAAAGGTATGGTCACCAACAAAACACTGACTAAACTGGGGGGAAATACATTTCTGGACCTCAAAAATAACATTCTGGATTGATTTTTTTCTAAAAACAAAATGCCCACAATTTCAGAACCAGAATACTGTACCAGTATTCTTCCAAATTTTCAACATACCGAAGTATGTCCGTTCATCAGGCACAACTCAAACTTTTGTCAATGCGTTCCTGCCTAGCGTGGCATCCAATACCTGTCATGCTCATTCTTCCACTGCTTTGAGAGTCTTTTGGAAAATCTTCTCTTAACATAAAATGAATCCCCGCATTAGAGCGGCCCTGAATGTTCATCAGAATGGCGTCAGTTTTAACGAGTTTGCTGGATGTCGAGGGATTCTAGTCCCCCTCAAGTGTCTTATCATACAGGACGTTTGACTTTAGTAGTGTGGAAGTTCTTCCCCAGCCAATTGCTTGTTTTGTCACCATGTGATGGTGAGCGATGCTGTTTTCATTAACTTAATTCCTCGTGTCAGCTATATGCTGTCCTACCCTCATTTTGACGCCCTTCCTCGCCTCACCAGTTTGTATACAGCCTCGCAGCCATCACATGGTTCAAACTACGCACTCTCTCTCGTGTTTTTAACTTTCGCTTATCGCAGTCTTGCTCCCTGTTAGGCGTGTGCGAATAGAATAATTTTAATTCGAGTCGACCAAGTTTGCAACAGAAGACTCGAGTATCGAGCTGAGTTCGAGTATTTGGTTAACACACATTTTGCAAGTGTTTTTTTTTATTTGTTAGTGTAATAACAACTAAGATGCTGATTAACGGACTGTGCGGGTCAATGTCTACAACTAGCTTTCTAGTTTTTAGGATATAACTTTAAAATGGTTCGAGCTAGTTGCTTTTAATTTGCACCACCGGAAAGGACACGTCAAGACGATGAATTTGGTATATTTGACTGTCAAAATCGGTTAAAAATTGGCGAAGTTAACCCTTTTTTACCGGATTCGAGTTTGGTTGAGATAAATCGAGTAGAGTTTGAACAGATAGGAAACTCTACTCGAACTCGAAACTTTCAAGGCTCGCACACCCTGAGTCCCTGTTACTCTCATCAGCCAAGGAGAGCATTTTTAGGTTGTCATTCCTGAGAAAGGTTTTGAAGCCTCTTTTCTCCAAAATTCTTTTTAGTCTCTCACTTGTTCCTTTTAGGTACATAATTCCGCCTTAAGTTTCGGCATTGGTTCCAGTTTTGGTCACATCGTACTGCTCTGTCGGTTGTTGCATTCTCCTTGTCAAAATCGCTTTTTTTCATCAACAACGGAGCAGGAAGATGTGACAAAATTAAATTTCACTGTGAAAAATCTTTGTTGCGATAAGAATAAGTATCTGACAATTCAAAATATTTTTTTATGATTTCAGGTGAAAATGATCGTGCAAAAGATGTCTTCTCCATCGACGTGATGCCGGCCAATCACGAGAACTCTGTTGTACTGCCTCTCAAAACACTCTTGTCCAGTGATGAAACTATGCGATGTGAAGCTGGAGAAGGTGTAACTAAAATGTCACTGGCACTGGATGCTGATTTGCAGGCTATGACAACAACAGATCGTATTGATTTGTTGTATGTTTTGGCACGCTATTTGAAAGTTGACAAGGTAAATAATTAAATTTTAAGTGAAGTGAAAGCTACGTTTTGAGAAAGTGGTGTGATCGTGTGCATCTTACTTACAGAAAATTCCGGATGGCCGCACAAAAAAAAAATCGTGGTCAAATTTCATTTTTACCATAACTCGCCTATTTAACATCTCGGTGATTTGACAGCATTAATGTAATGCCTTTATTCTCATTTAGTTACAAATTTAGTTTACTAGATTAGATTGTCAATCCTGTAGAATCGAACTTACGATACCGTTAAAATTAAAAAGACTTACCTTCTCAATAATGTCAAGCATCCTGCTAGAAATAGCTTTTGCGACATTTACATAGGGTAGAGTGAAAGTAGCAATCCCGTTTCTTGCACGGGGAAAAATAGGAAAATGAATGTCTTTGCAGCAGTTGCATGTGTCTGAATATGTTTCAAAACTGAGCCGTACACGAAAGCCAACTGGGAGGAAAGTACCGTTAATTTCCAACCACACAGTCATTTGTAACTATAGAATTGAAGACGATAGCTCACAGAAATGGCAAGGAACGAGCTCATTTTGTGTCCAGGAGAGAATGATCCAGGAGCCTAGACACTAACCTCCGGAGCGCACATGGCGGGCATCTTATAGGCACACATAACTGCCAAATAAAACGTGATGCTCTAACCTACCATTTATGTGTAAATTAAGGCTGCAGAAAAATGCTTAGGTTGAAAAACTGTGTTGCAGAAAGCTTAAACATTTTAACACGGTGGGTTAAAAGCTAAGTAACAGTTTGTAACCCTAATATATAGTCAGTCGTTCTGAGCCCCTCAAACTCCAGAAAAACCAGACTGTCGAAAATTTGCAAGGATATTGGCACGGTAAATATCCTTCACTTTGAAATCTAAGCGTAAAAAACGTAAACATGGACTCGAATTTTCAAAGTAAGCAATGTGACATTTTTAAACAGTACTAGTCTTATGGTCGAGTAATTTAGGTTTATTGTAGGGTTAAAACATTTTGTCAGGAATATCCAACATATTAACTAAAACACCGTGTGATTACCGCCCTGCTTGTAAATGAGAAGACCATGCAATGACCGGCTTTGTTTGCATAAGTTTTTTTTGCCTTAACCACTCAGCGGAAGGAATTTGGGAATGGAGTTGAGCCGCTTTGAATGAGAATTCGACCTAAGCCCCTCTGACTACTTCCACAATGTCACTGGTCAGGTAGTATATAGAAAGTCATTTAAAAACATAAGTACATCACTGAATCAAGTCCGCTAGGGATTTTTTACGATCAATATAGCCGTGCTTGCCTTGCTCGGATACACGGTTTTGGTGATTTTAATTTGTTTAAAATTCAGTTCGCTTTCCTTCTGGATGTGTTTCGGTCACAAATTAGTAAATTTTTAAGGATTATTTACCAAGTAAACGTCTAATGAAGAAACCACCGGATCGTTTGTAATGATTTAGTCGTGAGGTGAGTCGTGGGTCATTTGTCGGAATACAAAATTTAACGTAGGTGTGCATTCCTTGCCGTAGTTTCAAAGTTAAATTCTCTGCACTTAGCAGAATTGAGGGTTAAAGATGAGGAAGGTTTAGATGCAATGTTAACTGTTGAAGTATTGCAGATTGTACGTAGAGATTTAACTTAACGATCCATACGTTGGTTCCGTTCGGGGATTAAGAAACCTAACATTGTAGTGTCTACCTTGCCTGTGAATGCATTTTTAGCCGTAAATTTTGTAACATCCTTATGGAAGAATGTTCGGGCTAGGAATAAAGAAAACTTAGAAGAAAATTCAGCAATCAAATAATTAGCGGAGGCCAAAATAAGGGAAATAAAGTAATACCCACAAGTAATAGGCTAATAATCTAACAACAATAGGCATCTGAGAGTCCTTTCAAGACAATTCCTATCTCACTCTCCACATCCAATTAAAAAATAAAATAACGAAGTTAAGATTCATTAAAAGTTCGTGGACCTACGTCCAGCGCAGGACCACGAGAAGCGATATAGTCGCGAGCAAAAAAAAAAAATCGCCAAACTACAAGCAAGCATGCCAATATTCGATAACCTTAACCCCAACTTTTTGAATAAGGATTCACCCTAGCCAAACCTATTGGCAACTTTCAAAGTAATAATGGTACACGCTATTGAGTACCGTTTTAAAGAACACCCAAAGGTTAAATTAAATACAGCAGTCTCTATAGGTCGAGATTAAAATTTTTCCCCAGTTGCCACTGTCTGGTTAGCTAGTGTTGATTAGTCGCCAGTTGTGCATTTGCTTATCGCTGTGATGCGTTTTTACGGTTATATTTACCTAGGCGGGCACCTATTAACTATAAAGAGAAACGAGAGCATTAAGGCAAAAAATTAAATTAAATAAAGAAGGCAAAAGAATGTGAGCATTGAGGCAAAAGAATAAATAAAAGAAGGCAAAAGAATGTGAGCATTAAGGCAAAAGAATAAATAAAAGAAGGCAAAAGAATGTGAGCATTAAGGCAGAAGAATAAATAAAAGAAGGCAAAAGAATGTGAGCATTAAGGCAAAAGAATAAATTAAACAAGAGCAGGAGAGTGTGCTGATGCTTGATATCAGTCGACTAGCGACTAGACAGATGGTCGACAGATCACAAAAGTTAATCGCCATGTGGCGACTGGCCGGTGCGTATCTTGATATCTAGCAGTCTCTGAAACTCAGGGAAAAAACATCCCAATTACTCAGGAAAAAAACTTATCTAAGGGTCAGGCTACATACGAATGAGGGTTAGGCGTATACTGAAGGCCCACCTACTCCTTTCACTCGTACGAGACCGTCCCTTCCTAGCACGGTATTCTACCCTGCCAGTTTACACGTGGTGTTTTCTCACTTTTCCACGAGGCACACAAAGTTTTAACAACCCTGAAACCAAAAACAGTTAACCAAACAATGAACCCTAACTAATGTGGGTGGTGACTTTTTCGTGACAAAGTACATACATATGCAGAAAAACGGAAGTTATTTTGCAACAAATACTTATGTTACCAGTTCGTACTCTCAGTACTGACGAGCCGGTGATTTCATGATGTCCAGCAAAAATGTTGACTAACGACCTAACAGTTTTACAGAAGTTAATGCCCATTGTGTCTAATATGTGGCAAGTTTAAAAAAAGCTACATGCTCCTGCATTGCCTGCTCTGAGCCTGGTTTCCCATGCAGCTGACGATAGAAATGAAACTCTTTAACTTCATGGACATCACATTGGCATAACTGGACGACATGATCTGTTCATCCTAGACCGGCAGCCACGTCCACACGACTTCCTTCGTTCCACACTCGAAAAGAGAAGACAATCAATTCAACAACTACAACGAAAGTTTCCTCATCACACCCCCCTGCCGTCTAGTGACGGTGCCACTCACTAGAATAGTGCCATGTTTTTACAGTTGCACTCTCACAGCATTGCGTCATTTCTGCCACATGAGCCCCCAATTTCAACACTGTGTCACTAAATCCCTAACTAAATAAACAAAAACACTGCATTTCAAAACGAACAATCGTTATTCATCCCCCCTCCCTTTTCCCCTTCCACAAATTCAGCACAACAAAAGGTACGAAAAAAGAAAACATTATGGTCTAGTAGCACGACCAGGCAGGCCACAATATACTTAGCAACTCCCCCAACTCCTTGTAACAGGATTCATCCCCCTGAAAAGTGCATCACAGAGGCCCAACATTTTACGCTACTCCTGTAATTAATCAACAGCCTATTGTTGGCGGCAAGTATGTTAACCAAAAAAAACCCAATTTATGCTACCAATTTGGAGTTTTTAATTAGTATTGCGTTCATTCTCTTTTTTGTGTCACTGGCAAAACTAAAATTTTTAGTTGATCCTGCTTTGGTTTGTTTGTTTTTGCTGGAAAGCCAGTGCTTTGATTTTGTCTTCATTGTTATATGTATCTTATTACAGGAAACTATTCAGCTCCTTCCTCGAAAGAAAGAAAACTTGCTAGATGCATCAGCAATTCTTGCAGGCCCTGGCAACGTGCACCTTATGACAACTTCGGGGACAATTGTACAATGGCAGGTGAGTAAATGTGAATCAGCTGCAGGTTACATTGACTGTATTGTGCTTCCTGAAGTTGCTTGGCAGGCAGTGGAAACTTTTAATGGTTGCTTTCTAACAGAAATGCATCAGTATTGCATTCAGTGATTTATTGATGCAACACTAAGCCAGTTCTTCCAACACTATTCAGAACCTGATCCCATGTGCGCTAAAAATTCTAAAAACTGTACTTTAGATTTTCTGAGCAAATTTGTTAAAACAGTGGCCTTGCTTTACTACGTATGATCAATCTAGATTCGATGCCAGGGGAGGGGTACTAGTGAAAAAAGCATTGCTCTAACTTAACAAATCACCATCTCAGGTCGAGTGGCTACACTTTAGCAATCGCAATCAATTACTAAGATAAGATCCTGTTCAAACAGAGTTGATCAGCAGTGCACTAACAAACTCCTGCTGCGGTTATTGAGAATTTAAAAGCCGACAGACTAATGTTGAACTTTGGTTTAACGAATCATTGTGGAAAACCTGCGCATTAACCAAAAGTACACTTTCAACTTTAAGTTGAAACTGTACTTTAGTTATAAGAGTTTTTAACAAAAGCCTATCTTCATCAGATACGCAGGGGTCCCGAACATTTGGACTTTTCGTGTGTCAAGAGTTCAGGAAAAATGTGCCAGTGTTTGAACCCCTGTGTTCTGATGAAGATAGAAGGCTTTAGTTATTACGGGTCAATTCTATCGAAAATTCACAAGTCAACTTCGTGTTGAAACTCTGGTTTTAGTTAATGCGCAAGTTTGTCAACAATGAGTCGTAGTTGTACATTTTATTTTCTCTTTAGAGTAAGTGTCATATTTTTTAACATTTTCTTTAGCAATTCTGTATACAGACCTCGGGATATTTTCGTATTAACCCCTTGGCGACCAGCCCCAGAAAACGATGTTGTATCCCAGAAACCAGGTTTTTTGTAGCGCAGGAAAGCCCCCAAATAAGTGCAAAAACAAATGTCATAGCTTACCTTTTTTTGATGTATCTGTTGAAATTGATTTTAGTCTTTTAATCCAAGGCTTTTTACACACTGCACATCGCTGCACATTTCCTGCACATCACTGCAGAATGATGCACTATGAATCAGTGGATTGTACCACAAATGGTGTAGGGCTTCCTACTAATTTAGGCCTACATATACAAAATTTGCTGCATTTTACTGCACATTTTTCACTACACAACACTGTGCAACTGTAAATTACTGTGCAAGTAAAAATCATGGCACAATATTCTTGCTGTTTTTGGAACAAATTCACTTCACATGTATTGAACACATTTTCCTCGTGCTGATAAAAATTCGGTATAATATTACTGTCGCTTGCAAGTGCGGGATCCGAGAAACGCAAAAACTTCAAAATTGATACAAATCGATTTCTGCTCATTACTTCTTTTACGTAACAAGGTGGGCCAGTCACAAGCAAACTTTTAGACCAATACTCAGCAAGTTTTGGCAGTTTAATAAGCTTCATCAGAAGCATAAGTACAACAAAAACTGTCATATCTGGGCCACTACTATGCACCACTTCAAACTACATACTTTACCTCTTTTTTGCTGGATTCGTGGCAAAATACGCAGCTGCTCGTTTGTTTGTCCAGTCGCAGAAATATCCAATGATTTTGCCCGTCATAAACACTTTGAAACATTCTATTTGGGTTCTCAATAAAGAAATCCCGTAGCTGGATGAAACCCTTCGTACGGTGGTGTGAAGTCAGGCACACTTTCTCTACGGTGATCACCAAACGGATCACTGAGTATTTCTCAGCCGTTTACAACAACAGCCGAATTTTGCGCTGCATCGTAATCACTTTCGCTAAAACTTTCATCCTCTGAATCGCTAACTTCCAATCTATCCCAGTAAATATCATTTACGTCCCCTTTAGAACTGTCCTCATCACTCATATTTCAAATACAAAAGTAAACAACTACACAAGTAACTGTATTACAAGCCGCTGCATAACAAGCGAAGGATGTCCGAAACTCCCGCTAGATAGGCTTAACTCCCACTTGTTAGACGTCAGCAATCGATGACGTTTGCAACGATTCGTCTCTACGATTCGACCACATTTTGTTTACGTCATGATCACGTGATTACAAGACAATATATTTAGAAGATGTAGCACAAGCCACGAGGCTTTGTTTCTGCCGAACCAGACTTCCCTCTGCCGTAATAAAACTCCTCACAAGCTAAAGAGCTGCATGCTCGTAGTGGTTCATTCATTAGATGTGCCGTACTACGAGCATGCGTTCGTAGTGGTCGCCAACGGGGTAAGAATTTTCCACTGTTCCCCTCTTTTTTTTCGTATTAAATACAGAGATATTTCAGCTTTTTTGATTTTAAAGGCGATCTCATGCCTACATATTATGGAAAGACTTCACTGAGGTGGCAAAGGCATGAACAGGAATTAAAAATGAATTGGTCGAATTGAATGTGTTGCTATGAAGCCTCAAAATACTTCTTTTAAAGTAAATGCTAACCATAAGCACGATGGGGTTGGGAACCCAACGGTCCTCACCAATAATAATAATAAGGCCATGAAAAAAAATTGTCTGGTTGACGGGCGTGGCTACAAATTGAAACACCAGGCAACCAGGTATTTTATTTTATTTTTTATTTTATTTAGCTGACCACATTTCTTTGACATGTATTAAGCTGAAAGAGTATGGAGTCAGCCTAAAAAAGTATAATATTCTGCTAATATGGCATTTATGTCATCTAGTAT
>JAHWFP010216215.1:16181-30986 GCA_023313725.1 Lithobius niger | reverse complement strand
ATTGGAGTGTCAAAAACGGTCAAAATTTGGCGAAAATGTGATTTTTAGCGGGTAGCTCAAGATTGAGATAAAAAATTTTGACCCGCGATAATTTAACACACCCGCACGCGCCTATTTGATCGCGTAAAATTAAGGACAAGGTCAGTGAATTTTCTCTGAATCGCAGCCAGT
Source organism: Lithobius niger (assembly GCA_023313725.1). Lineage (NCBI taxonomy): Eukaryota > Metazoa > Arthropoda > Chilopoda > Lithobiomorpha > Lithobiidae > Lithobius > Lithobius niger. Next base: position 30,815 of record JAHWFP010216215.1, on the reverse strand, counting down.
ACTGTGTTAATTTGTGTATTGAACTAGAATACATATTTCCCTGAACAAACAACAAAAGTGGCCTGTGTCAACAACATTAGGTACGCTTTCGAAGCTGTCTCTTTATTTGTTCAATGGGTGTGTGTAGTTTTCGGCATACTTCTTTAAAATGTTATATCTTGTGCGTTGTTCGTACGCCTGGGTTCAAAATCTTTCCAAATAGTTTTAAGTGTAAAACTTCCTTTTTATTGGGGGGGGGGGGGCACAATAATGTAAAATGTGGGTTTTTGATGTAACGAATCATTGCTGGCATGCTTACTTATTAACCGAAAGTACAGTTTTGAAAAAAATTGGGGCCCCTAGCTTGGAATTTTGATCCCACAGACCTAAATGAATTAGGGGTCCATGAAATCAGCCTTGCACCTCGGACGCCAGATTAGATCATCAAAGAGGCCACTGGGGATGGACCGTTTATTCCTTGCGTCTTCCATGTCATGCTGGCGAAAAAAGTAGACTGCCGACATGAAGTACGTTTGGCCCTTTAGGTGAGGATTTAATAAAAGAACTTCTGGGAACATAGCGACTTTTACACCATTGGCTCTATCTTTTTCTTGAACAATTTTACCCAAACTTCTCCACTTCCAGCGTAAAGTTGGAATATTAAGCAGGATAACATCAACTCTCATGGAAGCTGCATACAAGATTGACAGGCATTAATGGAAATCATCTCATGTGATCCAACGCGACCTTACTCTTGTGTACCAAGATCTTTATATACTTCTGTCATTTAAAAAAAAAACATCTCTAATTCCGTAGCAAATCATGCCTGCACTCACTTAACGTTAGCTTCATTCGTTTATTCCTACTTTACTGTCCTTACTGTGCTGGAATGGCTGAGGCAGGCCAAGGAGTCATCGAGTTAGGCAAAGCTACATCTTTCCCTGGTACAGTCGCGAAGGGAGAAGAAAAAAAGTAAAGCGGGGGGGAGAGAGAAGACGGAGCCAAAGAAAAAGAGTCCTACAGTAGAAAATCTGGGCAATACGGCAACAACGGCATTACAACAACCGTAATAATACAAAGGGATTGTCGTCACATTCAGGCAAACGGAGATCGTACAGAGGAAGGGAAACAACACAATGACAAGCATTGTTGGAACAAACGTTACAACTACAGCCAACTTTATCAAAGTTAAAAATAGCACAGTTGACAGGCCACTTAGGCTAGAGACACAAAACCAATATTCACAAGGAAAAAAAGCAGAATCGGAGGAATATTGGGGCAGGGAATTAAAATTAATTCCCAAATCTGTCCCAAATACGCAGGTTACTGTATAGCATGAAGCGTACCGAAGTAGTTCCACACGTAGCTCCACAGCTGGAATGTTGTGCCAGAGCAATCACTGGAGTTGTGCAATAGTGTGTTGCAAGTAAGTTGCTGAAAGTTAAACAAGAAAATGGTGCAAGACAAATTACCAAATATTGCATGTCCATAAAATACTGCTCTGTTTACAAACTGCTATAAAAAATTAACAACAAAAGCAATTTTATTGTGGCATCGTCTATTGAACCAACAACTCAAAATGTTTTACTAAAAAAAAAATAACACTACCGTAAATCGCGTATTAACTCCATCCCCTTAAAATCCTTTAAAGGTCAGAAATTGTGAACTAACCTTTGTAGTTTGCAGACTCCCCCCCCCCCCCCTTTTACAGTGTAATGTTTCTGCTAGAAATTCAGTAAAAGCTTCATACTACATTTATGGAAATCAGTTTTATTCCTTTTAATCGTGGTTATCATGCAAGAAATTAACTAAAAGCTTCATACATAAGGCCGTGGACGTTCTTTTCTTTTCAAGCAAGCAGACGAAAAAGCAAGCAGACGAAAATGTAACCAGAGGACTAAATTTTCTTGACCCTGCCTGATGAACTTGTTGAAATACAATCGAAAATTTGCAAGATACTGACAGTATCCTGTTTTTGAAAGTAAGCTTAATGAGTAATTTCCGAGATCGAAGTTAGAAGCTAGTAATACTTCTGTTACAAGCAAAAAACTAGAAATATCTGGTTGGGGTGGATGGTGGCAAAAACCGAAACCGAAACCGTTGTTTTGTGAGCATGAAAACCGAAACCAGAACCGAAGTCAACAAAATGAAACCGAACCATCCATATTTCCTTTGCCGCCTTGCACTGCATGAAGGCCTGACTCTTTCCTGTATGCCTCCTCTCTTCTTCAAAGAAATTAGAGGATGTAAAAATTGGCTTTCCAGAGGTCACTCAAAACTTCAAATTTTCTGTGACAGATGTCCAGAAGGGTTAAGAAAAATTGGTAATATTTTATTTAACGCCCACCCCCCTATTTTTGCCAAATGTAATGCATAAGCCCATGGACGTTTAGATACACGATTTACGGGGCGTACGTTTTGAGATTTCAGGTTGGCTGAGGTGGAAGACTGGAGGGTTCTCGCCAACTTCATTTCCAACTTCAGTCCCATTTATTTCTACATTTTGTCTTCTAAGAGTTTTATGCACATTTTGCAATTTCAGGTTGGCTGTGGTGGAAAAGTGGAGTGTTCTCACAAACTTCAATCGAATTTATTTCTACATTGTGTTTTATAAAGGCTTATACGCACATTTTGTGATTTCAGGTTGGCTGTGGTGGAAGAGTGGAGGGTTCTCACCAAGCTTCGCTAAAAGAAGTGGAGTTCTCTGCCCGTAACGGCAGCTTAGCGACAATACTCAAATATCCCATTGTGGGATGGCACATAACAATGCACACTTCAAGCCTTTCCCGCCGAGTAAAACGCCAGCTGTACACGGGCTACGCAACACCAGTGCCTGCAATCATGCCGGTGCCCACGCGCCACACAATCTTCCCCGATGATTATTATGCCGTCAGGGAGAAGGTGCCTGATCAGGGATACGAGGAACTCGAGGTGCAACCTGAGTCTCGCATCATCCCCTCCATGGCATCGCCCATTTTCACTGAACCAACTTATGATCCCTTCCGGCCACACACTAATCATCATCACATAAATCATAAACCACGCACAAAGACCAGGGGACGACACCACAATCACCATCACACCGCAGCTGGTATTCATCCTCATAATGCAAACACTAATGCATTTTATGGCACGCCTGTCCCAACTCCGGTGTTGTTTCCCATTCATCCAACTAAGACAACTGACGAACCAAGTCGGGCGTTTGGTGAAGTATTCCCGGCTGGCACACCTTCTATTGACGAACATCCTGACCGACTGCAGTCGTCTATGTTTATTACGACGCCAACGTACCATGGAACAACGGAATTGCTCCCCACGCCTACAATGACAGATCCTACTGGTGTTTCAACGATGGAAGGTTCCAGACCGCCTCCGACTTACAAACCAACCACTCCTAATTCGAAACCGACCATTCGACGCCGTGTTGACAAACTCGCATATGTAGCCGGCAAAGTCTTCCAGTATCAAATTTCCAACCTAACTTTCCATGATCCTGAAGATGGCTGGACACGCAACTTGCGCTTGTTTTTCTTGAGGCATGATGGCACTTCTCTAAAACCAAAATCTTGGGTTCAGTTTGATCCGAAGAATCAGACTATATATGGTTTACCAAAGAAAGAGCATATTGGCACTCATCATTTTATCTTAGAAGCCATGGATGAACTTGAGGCAACTGTCCGGGAATCTGTGGACATCCAGGTGCAACAACACTCACTTGATCGTCGCATCAACCATGAATTTACGCTCACATTGGACCACGATATTTACACGGTGGTGAATCTTGTGGATCGTGATATTTTGTTAGTGGAGAAGCTAAAACTGTTATACGGTGAGCCTGGACCAATTACAAATAGTAATATCACTGTGCTACATTCTGGCACGGAAAGTTTCAAGTGGACGAACGATACATTGGTTCGCCAGCCGGTCTGTCCGCAGACAGAAATAGAAGACGTGTACTCAAAACTGGTGATCAGCAAAAATGAAGTGACAGACGCTTTGATCAAAACTTTGCAACCCGAGTTCCGTCAGCTGCGAGTCCGGGTCCGTTATCTCGAAAACTGCAAAAATGTCGTGCCCATGATACCAACATCTGTAACTCCCAGTAGCACCAAGCCAATATTGCGTAACCCTATTGACATCATCAACGCAACAGCTGGTGAATTCCTTAACTTTAGTATTCCAGCGGATACCTTCTTCGATACTAGTCAAGGCCAGACTTTCAACTTGAAACTGGAGCTGTATGCCGGTAGCAATGCTAAAATGAAACCAAGCGACTGGATCCGTTACGATTCAACCCTCAATGCTTTGATTGGCTTACCGATGGCCCGCGATGTTGGTACCCACAAATTCCATTTGGTGGCTTCCAACCGAGACAATAAGCAAACAACAGAGGTGTTTGAAGTTCAGGTATACAATCGTGAGTCTCACAGAGACAGTGTTGAATTCAGCATTAGCATGGTTTACGACTACATCACCTTTCAGAACGATTTTTACAACAAACTTTTGGTGTTGGATAAGCTAACTCATCTGTTTGGCGACGCCAACTCTTCTAATATAGCTGTTCTGCACATTGGCCGAGGATCAGTTGAGTTTGCATGGACTAACAAAACTCTCTCCACATCATCAATGGGGTGCCCTCATGAAAAAATTGGCCACCTACTAAAATTTTTGTTCTATGACAATGGAACAATGAATCGGCAGCTGACCTATGCGTTTTTACCAGAATTCAATGTGACAAAAGTTCATTACAAACCTCTCGGCCGGTGTATGGGTGAACTAACACCGACGATGATAAGCGTCGTTACAGTCGTCACGGTGCAGACAGAGCATGCCACGAGCGACGACGACATCTATATTTCGACCATAATCCCAGCTGTCGTAATTGCCGCCATGCTCCTTATTGCCGCCATAGTCGCCTGCATCTTATACCGCAAGAAGCGGAAAGGAAAGATGACCATGGAGGACAATAGTACCTTTATCAACAAAGGTATTCCAATCATTTTTGCTGATGAATTGGAAGACAAGTCTGATCCGGCCAAGGCTCCTATGATCATGAAGGAAGAAAAGCCGCCACTGCCACCTCCCGAATATCCTCGAGCATCGTCTGGCAGTAGCAGCCCCTCTACACCTCCCATCGATCGTAAGGATCGGGACCGGTCAGCCCATCATCCTCATCAGCCCCGTTACCCTTCTTCGTCCAATATTGAACATGCAGAAAATTCTCCTCTTTATCAGCCTCCACCTCCTTTCACTACTAACCGTGATAGCCGCATGAATCGTCCCAAACCAACACCAACTTATCGTATGCCGCCTCCTTATGTGCCACCATAATGCCTGAACATTGTGTAGTGTCCTCTCCCAGTCATCGTTACTGCGTGTCGAATGTAACGAAGCGCTTGGTTGAGAAAATAAACTCTGGACATAAGAATCATCGTTGTTCTGAACCAAGCCATACCACTATTACAAAACGACAATAATACAGCCACACGTTAAAATTGGCCGACATGGCCTGTCAGTAAATATTTATTTTTATTTGTATTTTTGCATGCACAAATTTACGTTGCCCATTTTTTTTTTCTTTCAGTCGTAGGAAATGTTTAGGATTATTAAAGATTATTTTTTTTGCATCACAATTGCACAAAAAAATGTTGCTCGGCGTACACATGCAGCTAAAATCGCAAAAAAATTTTCCGATTGTGATAAATGACTACGGACATAGACTGTGCAAGAATAACTAAGAGTCAGCAAAAATGTCGGTGGCCAGTCCACAAATGGCTGGGAGGTGGTGATATTCGTAACTTAGTGAATGTGCAAAGTGTGTAGTTGTATACATGAACAAATGCAGGGCGATTTGATAACTCTTGAACGAGCGAGAGCATGAGTGCGCAAGTGTGTGTGACAATCGTTTACACAAGAAAAGAAATGGACGCAGCTAAGGACAGCTACGCACGTCCAAGCCTTCTTTTTCTCAGGCTTTCTTAGCAATGAAAGAATGCACTCCCAACAAGCCAAAACACGCCTGTTGATGTGCTATGATGACTATCCTTCGTTATGTGTAATAGTTAAAAAACAAATAACTATCCCATGCTGCTGTTCACCTATTTTGTACTGTGTCCAGTGTATTACTATTACCTATCTAAGCAGCTACTGATCTATTCACTACTATTATTATTGTTAGCTTAATGTGCACGGAAACAATATCTCCTTTTCCGTGATTGTGTGACAGGGTTGTGTACAGTGCGATTTCTTTCTTTTTGATATTAATACAGGAACGGGGGTGCTGACGTGTTGGTGTCATCAAAAGTTTTACCAATGTCTCTTTTAGTTTCACGATACACTTTACCATGCAATTTTTAGTAAAGCTGTTGTGAAACTAACCTTAAATCGGTCAGATATTGATGTCTGAGAACTTTTTAATAGGCTTCCGGCAATTAAAAAGAGAAAAAGGGGTTTTAAATTTTTAGTTGGACATATTTAGTTTACACAGGCGCAAGCAATATGGAAGCAAGCCAGGAACAAGATACTCGCACACCAAAAAAAAAAAAAAAAAAGGGTTACGGGCCCTATTGGTGTCTTATTCATTCTTGTGGCCTATTTTTTTATTGGGTGCCATACCGGTTTCCAGTAGCAAGGTAAACAAGAACCAACTATACGAATGCTGTAAATCACAGTGTTAACACCCATTTCCATATTCTTAATTGTGCAGTTTGGCCTAGGCCCACGTTACACCCATTTCCACTAGGAATGTGCGATACTCGAAAAATTCGAGCCGAGCCTAGTATGGACCGTATTTTCGCACTCGGTTCGACGCTTGGACCACACTCGAAAAATTTGAATCCGGTGAAAATGTGATAACTTCGCCAATTTTCGGCCGATTTTGACGTTCAAATTCATCGCTTCAACGAGAGCTTTCCGATGGTGCATATTTAAAGCCGCTAGCTCAAACCATTTTAAAATGAGGTCCTAAAAACTGGAAAATAATTGTAGACATTGACCCACACAGTCCATTAAGCGGTATTTTAGTTGTTATTACACTAACAAATTAAAAAAGACAATTGCAAAATAAGCATGTTAACCAAGTGCTTGAACTCTGCTTGATACTCGATTCTTCTGTTACAAACTCGGCTCGGCTCGGCTCAAATTAAAATTATTTTACTCGCGCACCCCTAATTTCCTCATTATTAAAATTTTGCAATATTGCCTAGGCCCACGTTTATCCCCCTCTCCCTTCTTATTTGTTCTGTAAGCAGAGTCAGCCTTGCAGTCACCGTGCACTTCCACTCAACCTGCTTACGAGTAATATATTTGAATACAAGGATGTATTGAGTGGGGTGTTACTTCCTTGAACACAATTCTTCTCGATTTTCTTGCTTTTATAAGAACCTTCACCTACCCTTCCCCCTAAAAGCCACAAAAAAGTAAACACCCGGTATTGTTAAGTCTGTGATTTACGGTAATCGCTAAGGCTGTACCGAACGAGAATTTTTCAGCCGAACCGAACCAAACCGAACAGACCTTAAATAAGCCGAACACCGAACACTTCCGAACCGAACAAAAATGTACCAAACCGAGTTCACAAAGAGTCATCAAAGCACAAGTTTCTTAACAAATGTAGATATTTTCACATGGACTTGTAAGTCCATAGATGTTGAAACTCTGTTTAAAGATAAAAAAGTCTCCACTACTTTTACATTTTCCATTATAACTTCTGAACCGTTAGAGCTAGGAACTTGTGGTTTGAACCAATAGAAAGCTGGTGAAAAAACGTTCAAAATGGTGTATTCAAACATCAAAATCCGTCGATTAGAAGTGAAAATATGTTCGGTTTGGTATTTTGCGTTTGAAAGGCCGAACACCGACCCGAACCGAACACCCTCTGTTCGGCCATGTTCGGTTCGGTTTGTTCGGTTCGGTACAGCCTTAGTAATCACAAACTATCTGTACAGTCAGTACTTGCCAACTGATTGTGCATAGTTATTTACGGAAAGTCAACCAATTGCAGCCTTTTTTTTTAAATAGAAACACGGTTTACTTTGTTAGACGTGGAAATGGCCGACCACAAGACAATTAAGTATAATAAAAATTGTGATAACTTGACACCACAAAAAAATTGTTTTGAAGCGATAATTATCAGAATGCTTTTCACTTTCAATGAAGATATGTAAGAATATTACTCTTTATTTTTAATTTACCGTAAATCTAATCAAAACTGCAATAAAAAGTGAAATCCCACGCTCATTTTTGGTGAGACACTACGGTAGTGTGGAGAGAAAGTGAGAAGAAAACTAGTGATAATACTGGCCCTAATCTAAGGTCAATTGCAGTGTTGGACTCACACTTAAAAAAAAAAAACTTCGCACTGCGGTGATGCCACGGCTACTGAGTTTTTTGGGAATAATGAAACTTTCGAGTGAGCGATGTGGGATGATAGCTCTCGGAAAAACAATTAGTGGTGTGTTGACTTTAAAGATCAAAATTTGACCAAATTATTGAACTTGACAAGTCGAAATAAGACGATACTGCAGTACCGTCTTATATTTGGGCCAGCGCGGTACTTATAAAATCTGTTCTAATTATGTAATTGTCGTCGACATACTAGCCTTGTGAAAATATCCATTTTGTGTACTTGCGTACCAAATTGTATTTCCAATGACGCTAAATAATCATAAATTACCAATACGAAGAAACTGTCGGCATCTCTCTTGAAATTGATCGTATCATACACCTTGAAGTCCATTTTTTTGTCCCAGTCATCTTGTGTAACTTACTAATCAACTTAGTAGGCTATGTTTTTGTTTTTAACTATGAAGTGCCAAAGAGAGTACCACACGATTAATCCATGGCAAATCAAATTTCCTGTTCGTCGTACGTTCTGTGGGTTTTGTCGCGAAAGGTCAACTACGTATGCTGTACTCCGTGAAATGCTGAGTTTGGGCAGCAGGAATGCACAACACTCGTAGTTTCGTTTGGAGACATCACAACTACTGATATTTTCACCTGACGTAAGTAATTAAAAACAATTCCAGTTGTTTTTTGGTCCCTAATGTAATAAATGTTTGCAAGACACAGCTTAGTTTTGAAATATAATTATGCAATTGAACATCCTCTTATTAATTTTCGTAGGGCAAATCAGTTGCTGCAGAGAGTTTTTGTTCGTTACGTATTATACTTTATTCTTTTTGTTCGTTTATCGATAGTTTTATCGCCCTCCTTAGTCCTTATATCGTGTTCATGCAAAACAAGTACTTCTTCCGAACAGTTTTGGTGCTTATACGGCGTGTATTATCTTTTTATACATCAACAATCTCCAACTAGCAATGTGTTCCAGTTCAGTCTCATTTTCTTATATTTTTATCACTGGTACTTTCTAGAAATAATGTAATTTTGATTGCTGTACTGATGCATCAGTTAGCTGGTCAAATAAATGTGAATTTTTGTTAAATATTTGTTATTTTTATTTGAGATGCTGTGTTGCGAGCATAGGAAGTCCACGGATTGGCAGACAGCTTCTCTCTGACTAGCTTGTCCAGCAGGGTTAATGCTAGAAATATTCAGATCCACAAGGCTGCCTACATTCCGTATGTATATATGCGTCTTCGCACAAAAAGTCGATCCGAGCAGACAGCATTTTTAGTCTGTGAGCATGTCGCCACGTGGGAAAATTCGTGAAGTAAGCAAACCACCAATCCAAACATTTTAAGGGTACTAAGGAACATGATGGGGACATTCCAGGAAGTGTGGCATTTTAGAGCTATGATGTCATCAACATGACCACCATCATTATTGGGGATGTGCGATACTCGAAAAATTCGAGCCGAGCTGAGTATGAAACTTGTACTCGAACTCTGCTCACTGCTCGCGTCCATACTCGAAAAACTCAAATCCGGCGATAATGCGATAACTTCGTCAATTTTGACCGATTTCGACATTCCAATATACCAAATTGATCGTCTGGACGAGAGCTTTCCAGTGGTGCAGATTAGAAATCAATAACGGAAACTATTTTCAAGTTACATCCTTAAACCATGACCCACTCAGTCAGTTAAGCAGAATATTTCTTCTTATCGTAACAAAGAGAAACTTGCAAAAAAAATATTTCCATCAAATACTCGAACTCGCTCATATACTCGATTCTTCTGTTGCAAACTGGGTTCGGCTCGACTCGAATTAAAATTTTTCGACTCGCACATCCCTAAGCATTATTTACTAAACCATTCATAACTCTGAAGTGTTAGAACGATTTCAATTTTCAAATATGCAAATTTACGATACTGATGCCAGATTTCATTCATTTTCTATAGCAAACTTTGAAATAACGAACAATGTAGGAGCTATAATTAAGTGGCCGTAGCAAATGGTACGATGTTTTATGGACATATTTTTCCAGTCTTACACTATTTGCAGCCAAATGACTTGAGATGCGCCTATTAGGTATACAAGAAAAATTTTTGCTAGTTTACTTAACTGTCAACGACTCCTAGCATTAGAATATTGGGCCAGTAGATGACAAATTAGAACCTACGAGCTACAAACCAATAGCATGTGTTCTACTTTTATCTACCAATAGCTAGCTACAGTGGCGTGTACACCGTAGAGTCGGACTGGCAGGTGCCAGGGACCCACCAGCTTTGGGGGCCCCGGCCCACCCACCAAATGTAAGCAAACTTGGAAGCAAAGTCTTAAAAGCATTGCTGAATATATTGGGTCCAAACTGAAGCACTTTGCATAATTTTAATGTGAATTTTCAAAAGATTTTGCGACTTATCAATTTCCCCCTCCACCCGCGCAGGGGCCCACCCTGATCTGTACATGCCACTGGCTAGCTGCATGTGGCAACATTGCTGATTCACAAAAGCTAATAAACCTCTTGACAACCAGAGACGTGGCTTCAATGATGCCTTACCATGAACATACATGCGTAAGTCTTGCTGTTCCATTCTATGCATTGTTTTTGTTTAGTAGCGTGCCGGTGGCTTGTGGTAGAAGGTTCTGCTCCATCTCCTTATTTAACTGAATCATTCTGGCGTCACAAACTGTTGTCCAATCCAATTTGAGAGTAGATATGAAGGCGATGTAGTTGGATAAAATTAGGGTTACTCGGTATCAAAGTTGGCATCAATCAACCGCAGGATACGATAGCCGAGTGAGCCATGTACGGTAGTTTGTGGTTTTTTTTCTCAATATTTTGAATGTTATTGTGAGAAAGTGTGTAACAATCCAGCCTTCAATTTAAACGTCATTGAGAGTTACGGCAGTGATATATACAGTAAGAAATGTTTGGTAGGAAAAGAGTATTGTATTTATTGCATTACGATCAATTGCCTGGATCGGCCGCATTACTGCAGTGAAAAATGCACCGACGCCTTTCCCACTACGCGTAACTGCAAATACGGTAGAATCATAGATGGAATGACAGTGCTGCAGTCACTTGCATAAATTAAAAGCCACACTAGCCGCTACCTGGCAACAGACTCGTAGATGGATGACGGTGCTGCAGTCACTTCACCAGCCCTTAACTGGTAAGACAGTAAATTACATGGAATGGCATGTGCTGCCGTTACTTGCATGATTTAACCACACCAGCCCCTAACTGCAAAGACGGGAGATTCGTAGATGGAATGACAGTGCTGCAGTCACTAGCATGAATTTACAACCACACCAGCCCCTAACTGGTAAAACATTAGAATCGCAGATGGAATGACAGTTCTACAGTCACGTGCATCAATTTACAACCTCCCCGTGTGACTGCACTACTTTATGTAAAGATTTTAAAAGTTTATGTACGTTTTATGTTTCCTATGGCGACAGAGGAAAGGGAGGGATCCTGTCGTCTATGTTGAGGAAGGAGTTAACCAATACTTCGTTCTTAAGAAAAGCAACTGAAAGCCAACAGAGGGAAGAGTTCGCTCAAGCGATAAAATCGTCCTGTATAACCGAGGTATCGCAATGTGTGATCCTTCCTCCCTCCACCAGTTCTGAAAGTATGTTGCTCCTGAGCATCGAAATTAGGAGGGCGGTGAAAAACGGATATCGCCGAACGAACAGATTAAGCTGCTTTTCCGTGCTACCTTTTGTTTTATAAAATAGTTCTACAGCGGGATAATGCTAAAAACATCAGCGGGGCTGACAAAGCACAATTCAGTATGGGCGGAAGCTTCTGCTGGTGTTGCCGAAGGCTGGTTAGCAAAGGGATAATTTGATCTTTATCTGATTTTCTAGTTTGAGTTGCAGTATCTGCTGTGGAGAAATTCTGATAGATATTAGAACAGAGGTGCGGGAAACCACATATTCCAATCATTTCTTCCATAAATGTTGCCTCTTTATCAAGTTTGGCCTACGTAGTCTCTTATTTAACAATTTCTTCCTCGGCATACGAAGCACAAACTTCGAGACAAGGATTTCCCTCTTATTGCATTCACGGTACTACAACCATGACTCTTCCCCATCCTGGGGTAATCCGGCACCCAAGATTGGTGTACGACGCGGCTGTTATGTGTTAGGCCTATAACATAGAGCACAACACGGCGTGACCAACACGTTCGAGTCCTAAACGAAAAAGTGGCGATTGCAAAGTGAGCGCGCCTAACGGTGAGCGGCGCTACCTGGCGATAGAGATGGAGCTTCTTTCATTGGGTTTAAGACAGAGACCTATTTTAGGGGTAAAATAGCAAGAACTGAAAGGTAATTAAGTATTTTAAGGCAACTGTAAAAATTGTTGCACAACCAACTGGTGTCATCGTCTTCTGCCGTTATCACAGCCCCTTACTGCTTATCAGGTATAAAGTATAAAGAAGAATTCAAGCACGGCGAAAGTCCAGATGAACAAAAAAGACCGTGGAAACCATCAACTATCCCACGGTTTTGCATAGGGACAGGCGACATTTAAAAACACCAAGGGAGGGCACACATCTGACATCTTCAGGTAGAGCATTCCACACCCCGAGCGAATCTCCATCAGACATTGCCGAAGAAACAAAGTACGACGTCCAGCAAACCTAACCACTCGAAGAGACAGGAGCTTCCTCCAGTCAATGTGTCCACTCAGGAGCTTGAAGACAGTCTATGCGTCAACGAGTTTGCTCAGGCGCTTGAAGACACAAGTCAGAACGAGATTTTGTCTTCGATCAACAAGCATTACCAACCCAAGCCAGCCCAGCCGATCATCTTATTCAGAATGACGTAAATTTCAAAACATCTCGTAAATCTTCTTTGCACTGCGTCAACATTCCTAATGTCACCCAACAGATATGGGGACCAGATAGGCTCTGACAAAGGCTTTATAAGCCGGCACGAACACATTCGGTTACAGGTAGAGTTTAGAATTCAAAATGTAATGTGTACTGCCAAGACACTCGTGCAGTACATTGTGTTACAGAAAGAGCAATTTTCAGTTATCTTTTTTCATAATGGCCTATTTCCCAATTGAACAGTTATAAAAAAAACAGTCGATATCATAGTGCGTATGTATAAAACATGTTAACAAGTCATTTTTTCTTTTCTTTTCCCAATAAGATCGTGCCAAGGGTCCATTAGTACTGTTTGTGGGGCCCCTGATTAATTTCTATGATTATTGCAAATTTCGCAACTTTTTAACATAAGGATTTATCTAATCCCTAACTGTAGCCAAAAACGTTAAATGAATTTTAATGAAAAATAAACTAGTGCAATCGACGACTAGCCATCATAATAAACCTCCGAGAGCAATTATCACTGATACTGTGATAATTGCTCTCGGAGGTTTATTATGCAAGTACAATTCAGGCAAGTGCTGTGCCTATCGATGCTGTGGTTTAAGACCGTCTGTCGTGCGCAGTCGATCACCATCAACTCGCGAACAGGTGGCGCCTACTATTTAGTCTTATGGTGCACATTTGTGTCGAAGTTTGGCAGGAATCAACATGTTATGCAGCCCTATTTTCATGCTATGTTGGACTTTTCAATTTCAACTACCAAATCCATCGGCCATCACCACGAAATTGTACTGAAAACCTGCAGCACATTAAGAGCCCTAGTTGTGGAAATTACGTGTCCTTATCCCTGATCAACTCTTAACTAAATAATTTGTGACCGTTACATGGACAGATGAGTCGACACCACCTGTTGGCGGGAAAACCACACAAAATGGCAAACATGAAAAACATTCTTAACTGCACGAAGCTGTTTACACATACACAATGGTGAGAAATTTTTTTTTAGCATCTTGGAATCCTAAGCTCTGGGTCAAGAATTTAGACTCGAAAGGGAAAATTTACCTTTAAAGCAAAATTGTGTTAATTTGTCTCCCCGCAGTTGGCCACAGGAATATTATTAGTATGTTTGAGCTGCCTATTGAACCGGCTGACGCGTTAATTTCAAAATTTGGTACAAAATAATTTAACACCACATATCACAGGCCTTTCAAATCCAAAAAGATAAACAAGCTTTGTTTTTTCTTAAATTTAATAATGGAATAAACCCATTCTATGGGTAGCTGTACAATATTTGATCTGAACAACAACCAGCATTGCTCTAAAATGTACAATACATCATTCTGTGCATCTAAAAAACGGGCGAACTCAGGATGAAGAGCCGGTCTTCTTCCTTTTTGATCCATCGTAGAAGTTTGTTTACAGCATTTATGGCAATTGGCTTTGTCACCAGGGGTTCAAAGGTTGC
>JAHWFP010216215.1:0-11993 GCA_023313725.1 Lithobius niger | reverse complement strand
CCCAGTCCTTCAATGAATGTTTTGGCACAATAATTTTGTTTTATGTTTTTGTTGTGAGTTTCAAAGTAGTTCCAATAACGGATTTTTAGCGATGTTTTAGCACAAAACTCCTTTCCAAATTTGGATTTGCTGGAAAGTAGTCAAGTGCAAAAACGCACAAATAACAGATTTCATACATTCGGTGCGAAAAATTTCTTTTCTTTCCGGTTAACGATTCTCCTGAGTAATTTCGATTTACAGTTTCGATTTCGATGATTTACAAATTAATTTTAAGATGTTAACAATGTTTACGATGTTTTCCCCTCCTTGGCGTAGCGAAGCAAGCCCCATCGCATTTCGTCATCCTACCTGTTATTTTGTTCGCTTCAGCGTAGGTATTTTGAATTACGTAGGTATAAACCCCATTTTTATGCTGTTCATAAATGAAAAATATAAAAGCTGTGAATGACACATGCACAAAGAAAGGGAGCTGCGAGCCCGGCAGGGAAGCCAACTTTTCATCGCTAGGGATTGAGCCGTAAATAGGAAGGAATTGCTAACAATAAAAGACAGATAAAGCTTATTTTCTTGGCAACTAAAAAAAAATTGTATTCCCAATCTAGCACCTGCTTTTCCCTAATTTAATTCGATTATTTCATATGTTTACAAAGAATAGCGTAGTAACCCATGTCTAGTACAGGTAGGCCACCTGTAAACCTACCACAACACCGCCTTTCCAGGTGTATCAAATGTATAGCAACGGTAATTCTCCCAGACTGTTATGAAAGGTTAAAACTCCCCCCCCCCCCCCATATCCTGAAAATCCTTATTTTCTTTAAAATACATGAAAAATTGTCGAGTTCACGTTCAAGTTGCTAAAGTAAGAAATCCATAAGAATGCTAACCTACTTCGATTGGTCATTGGCCTTTAAAAGCAGGCTTGAAAAACCCATACCAATTTTTTTATGACCATCCTGGAAATTTGGAATCTGGGCCTATTTCTTGATGTAAAATATTTACCATTTTTTAACTGCAATGCAGTTTTTTTTTACCAATCTCAGTTGCCGCCAAATGGCAAAGGAAATGATCAACAGCTGGCGACTTCATTTATGTTACTTACCAAAATGGCAGTTGCACTAACCAACTCCGAAGCGCATACTTTCATAACTCGGGAATCTTTCTAGCTAGTAACTATAATAATGGTTTGCAGCTTTACGTTTCTTTTAAAGGTCAACAAATATTCATTTTTTTCGATTGGGGAGTTAGAAAACTACAATATATACAAACCTGAAAAGGGACACAAATTACTAACTTTTTCTCACATGGAGATTAGCTTTCAGACACTGGCAACCTAATTTAATTTTTCATATCTATTGGCCGCGTGCCGGTACCTCCCAATTTACGTTTGTGAAAGTTGCTTTAATGGCTTCCAAACTCAAATGTACTATTTGCATTATGTACAGGAACTAAAATCGCTCCCTTTATTAAAGGAGTGAGTAGCACTTTGATAATTCTTACCTCGACAATTTTTGTTTTTGACTCGGATAAAGCGAAAAACATGTCTCTGTCAACTGTTAAAAGAAGTAAACAGGCGGGACTGTTGTCTTCCAAGTAAGAGACATGGCCTTGCAAGAAACCACTGTTCAACAAAAAAAGAGAAAAATTAAAACAATAGCAAGCGTAGAAGTCTTATGAATCGTTAGACACTATCAAACAAAGCTTTTCATTTGTGTGGTACCCGAGTTTCCACTTGAAAAGTATTTCTTTTTTGTTAGTACCATAAATCGCCTATTAAAACATCCATGGGCTATTAAAATTAATTCTATAAAAATAAGGGAGGGCCGTAACAAACTTACAATTTAAAACTTCTGTGTACGGGGGTTAGGCCTAACTCCATCACAGCAAATTCGACAGTGATTCACGTGTGTGATTTGGGTTCTGTCGAGCACTAACACAATGTCTTTATTATCATTTGTTCAGGAATTTAGCATACTAGTTTATTTAGTCTGCTTTATGTGTGATGACTTTAGTTCATTTTGGTTTTGGTGCAGAAAAACTATGACTTATGGGGATGAAACATTCATGAGCCACGCCCATTGCATTGGTCTTTCTGTGAATATTTAACCACTAACGTAATTCATGCAGAGTAATTTATGCTAGTGGACGTACATTTTAGAAGACTACTTTTGCTTTTTTGGGGTAGGCTGCTATGAAATATTATTCTTAATTGTTCTCATTTAGCATTTGAAATCGCATCTACACAAATCTGTTGGCTCTCACGTATACCCCTCAGCCGCCACTGTTAGTCACCGCACCGCATTTTTCTGAGTTAGCCGAATAGCCGCCGAATATTTTTCGGCCGGCGCCTAGCCAGGCCGCCGAAAAAAATACGGCTACAGCCGAAAATTTAGAAGTTTTGATGCATCAAAATGCAAGAAAACGTTTATGAAGTTAGTTGTAATTTGTCGCTAGCGGTAAGCTGCTCTCAACCGCCATATTTTTCAGTTTAAAACCATATTCCTTGCCAGAAACTTATGCGTGCCGTTTATTTGTGTGGTCATTAGCATGCATGGTTACTTTCAGTTTAGTGGTGATGTGGCTCTGATTTTTAATTTGATGATTCTTCGCAAATTTTTCCTTGTTCATTTGTGATTCAACTAAAAATCCATTAGGCCTATGTTTCTCCCCTCCCCCCCCCACCCCCCTCCTGCTCCCCCGTCCATTTCATCATTTTCGTGTACAGTGAGTTTCGTCCTTTCTTTCTTATTTAATTCTTTGCTTCAATTCGATTGAATTAGCTGAAAATTAAGCGTTAGCCGGCCGAATTAATAGTTGGCTGATGGTGGCCATAAAATTTGTGGCTAGCCGCAATTTAGCCAAAATTTCTGTTAAGCCGGCTGAAAATGGCAAAATAATGCGGCTGAGGGGTATACTCTCACTTCACAGATGAACCACTATTCCACTGCTTAGGCAATGTTTCGTAATGTTACCTAAAATAAAATTAGTATATTGACAACATAAAATTAAGCTTCAACAAAAGTTATCGTGTTTTGCTGTTAACATTACTGTGAAGTTCCATCTTTTTGTCTTTATGTAGGTCTCATATTTCCTCTTCACGTCCATAAAATAAACAAATAGTAACAAAGCAATTTGCTATGTTCTGTTCTTGCAAATCAGCAGTGCTAAATAAATTACCTGGAGTCAAACTTGGGTAGACAGATTGGCATCCAAGACTCTGCTGCCTTCAGGGATTCGGATGCGTTGACCAGATTGAAGAGAATGTGCAAATCCATGGGATGAATGAAATATTTCTTCATTCGAACTAATGTTACTAGTTGGTTGTTGGCAATTAAGATAGCAAATACTAGATTCTGAAGCGAGAAAAACAATTGCAACCTAAGGAAGGAAAATAACGTACAGTGTCATTTACAAGAGAAATAATCTTAATGGAGCCAACACAACGCTACGTTAGTAGAAGAAGTAATTCACTTTTATGAAGTATTTTCATAAAATGTTATGTTAGTAGAAGAATGGTTAGGTAAACGCATTGCAGAACATACTGTGAAACAACAGAATCGCAAAATCGAAAATACAACATGGGTCGCTCACTTTCACAAGTCAGGGACACACCTTACCTCGCTAATTTTCGATGACAAATTACCGTCTTCTTGGTTTTCTGGACTTCTTCCTACATTATTCGCTCCGTGGACAAGTTGGATTTGAATTTGAGACGGTGCCTCTCAAATCCAAATCCAAGTTGTCCGAGGAGCAAATAATGTAGTACTTAAGAAGTCCAGAAAACAAAAAGTCTGAAGTCGGCAGTTTGTTGTGAAAATTAGCGACATACGGTGTGTCTCCTACTTGTGAAAGTGATCGAACTTTGTTGTATTTTCGATTTTGCTAAGTAATGGTTCACTTTTATGAAGTATTTTCGTAAAATGTTATGCTAATAAAAGTAACGTTTCACTTTTATGAAGTACTTTCGTAAATGTTGTGTTAGTAGAAGTAATGGTTCGGAAAACGCATTGCAGAACATACTGTGAAACAGATTCGCAAAATCGAACATAGGTCGCTCACTTTTACATGTCAGAGACACACCTTACAGTGACACTGCACTGTACAGTATGCTAGTAAAAGTAATGTTTTACATTTATGCAGTATCTTCGCTTAGGTAAAGCCACTTAAAAAAGAAAGTTGGGCCTTATACAATATACATTGTGCCTTAAACGCAGGTTTTTATTTAATATTTTACCTTAATTTTGCTATTTTAAGGACTATTTTTTTACCCGACGTCATTTTCAGCTTTCCCACTAATAACGTCCGTAGCCAAATAGTGCTGTTTCGGTTTCGTTTTTTATAAATCAGTTCGGTTTCGGTTTTTTATACGAAGGAATCTTCGGTATCGGTTTCAATTTTTCTCACACCCCCCCCCCCTAAAAAAAATGCAACTATTCATATCATGTGCCAAAACGTTCAGTGCTACTACAGTAGTGTCTACTTTTGCCTTTTTTTAAGTTTTCTTTTTCTAGAAAGTTAGAAACTCCTTGTAACGATATTTTTGTCTTGCTTCCAAACGATGCTTCAGGTGGCTAGTGTTGCCGCCACTGACCTTTAGTGTTGCTGCGACTGACTTTTAAAGTATTTTCACAAGTGATGCAATTTGCAGTTGCATCATGTAATTTAGAAAAATACTCCCACACGACACTAACATTAGCACGTTTACGTGACGGCGTATTTGCGATTTCTGTACTTTCATTTCCAACATCTGCGTGCGAATCCACTGTTGTTCAAGTGTAACAAAAATACCCCCACGATCCACAAACGATGCTATGTTGACGTTTTCGCAAGTGTGTCAATTTTGATCGTTTATTTTGTCCAGGAACGCTAACCTTAAATGCGAGCGGGATTACGCTTGCATGCATAAAATGTTGGAGTTGCTGTCTTTGACAATTCTTTGTTTTTAATTTGTAAACTAAATGGGAAAAATGTACCTATAATTTTTATTCGGTATTTGTTTAATAATCTAGTTGAAAACAAAACTTCAACGTACTACTCACTGCACCACTCCTGGTGAATGGTTCCCGCTGCGCTGACTGAAATATACTAGCCTACCCATCATGAAAGATGGAGGCATACATGCTACGTTTTGGGGAAAAATGTAACAATCCCAGTCACCTTAAATACCTTTAGCAATTTTATTAGGTGCTTACGCATATTGCTTAACAATACAAACGTTGGTTCAACTGAGCATTCACGAACGAAACGAAATTCTTCCCGCTCATCATTGTGGCAGTCCAGTCACCAACAGCACTATAGCCAAAACATGAACGTTATCATGCTTCATTAAAATAAATCGCAGTAAAATACAGTAACGGTGTAAACATAAAAAATTGCAATAATTATATTGCAAAAAAATGAATTTTGGGACTATCGTATTATACTTTCATAGCATAACAAAAAAAATTGTGAAGTTCGACTACAAAAACGCTATTGAAAACGTTCCATGTGCTGCCACTTTACACAGTTTGGGAAACCTTGGAATACCGTAAACAACACGAGACATGGAATGGTAATATTATTATTCCATACATAATCTTTTACCACTTCCGAAACCTTTTCTGCTGTCCTTACTACCGTGCAAGTAGTTAAAACGTCATTGTAAAATTTAAAGTGGTACGGCCCAGCCCAATCAGCTAGGGAGTCTGAGGGAGCAGTGTAAGCGTCCTCAATTGAAACAATTTCTGCTACTGCAGCATCTTATCTGGCTTCTCGAGTGCTCGTTTTTAATGAATTTGTAACCGTTCAAATCCGCATGTTGTATACATAGCCAGGAAGATGTAGCTGCAAGTCCGGAAAAAACTGAAAGCCTGATGAAGCCGGCACAAGTCGGTACAAATTTGTGAGAATAGGCGATTCTCGAGTCAGTGAAAGTGTGTGTACTTTGTTTGAATGTAAAAATTTCACTTGAATCGTTTCATAGTATGTTTTGTAACAACGTATTTTGATTTATCAGGGTGGCGTTCAAATGCTCTTAATGAAATCCCCGATTTTTCCAGGGTTTCCAGACCAATACTGACACTTTTCCCCGATATTTTTTTTGGTCGAAAGAAGGTGCAGGACTAAAAAAAAGTTTTTCACATTTCACTCAAATCGCAATAACTTTAATGGGAACTGTCCGTTTCACAGTTTCGTTTGGTGGTAAAGTGTATTCCTTCTGTTACTTTGAAAAGGACATGAAGTTTGAATTGAAATAAAGTGAAAGCTTTAGAATTAAAAAATTAAATCCGAATTAGCAATTCTTTATAGGTGAAAGGGACTTTCGGGAAACTTCAAATTCCCTGAATTTCGGTACATATTTATCAAATTCCCAGAATTTTCCAGAATTCTCTGAATTTTCCCGGTTTTCCAGTTAGAATGCCACCCTGTTTATAGATACGATGTAGTTTTAGTGCCAAGTTCAATTTGTAACCATTAGCTACTTAAATTAGGATATCAGTTCCTTATGATAAAAATTTGGTCACTGGTTGATTTGTTTATCTTTTCTTGCAGAACACTACACCATGCGACAATAAACATTAGTCTTATTACTCTGCTCAACCACAAACTCATAATTATTTTCCTTACCTGAATTTTACTACAATATTGCACTATGGACTGGTTGATGATTTCTCGCGTGCCCAGCGCCAGGGGAAGGCAACGTACTGCACCCAAAATAAAACTAGGATCATGCTCCATCAGGTACAGCATGTTATCGAGGAATTTCTCAGCCCCAGACAACAAACGCCGGAGATCATAGTTACGCCTCTGTTCAAATATCCGAGTCAGCTGGGAATGTGTTAGTAAATTAAGGATTTGATTGTATAAATAAGTCAGCTGGATAACCAACTGAGGCACTGACTCATGACCCTAAAAAAGAAAATAAAGGGGGAAAACAGTTAGTCATAAGAGCAAATATCTTAACATTAAAAAATGTACATTATTTGATTTTACAACCTTTAAATATGTATAATTGCCATACTTTCTGACTTTGTCTATTAATATCTATTGTGCTATTCACTCTCGAATGACTTTATTACACCCAAAACTGTGAACGAAAACCTTGGAGCCACCGGTGAGTTGATGCTCTGGGGATGGCACCATCTTTGAGAAGCAACAATACCTTACAGGCATATAACTTGAATTTGAAATAATCCCAGCAGTAAGCAGATGGTGCGTTTGGCACTGGGGTGCCCACGAAACCACCAGTTCTTTAACTGTACGGGGCAATGAAGGAGGTTCACAACCATCCGCCACGCTAAGTTCTTGGGAATCTGTTGAAGTACTGATCTAACTGCTCCCCACGTTATGTTAGATGTTTCTGACGAATGGGTTTGAACCACACAACAGCAGTGGTCACAGTTTGTCGATAATCAACCTGAAAAGCAAACTTCTGAATTCAGCATATTTTGGACACTGAACATGCTTCAGAAGTTGGGTTTTTGGTTATTTGGGAATTGAGATTGGTTATCGGGATTTGGAATCAGGATTTGTAAATGGCTAGGTTCATTTAATGATCGGGTTAGGATCGGCTTGGGGAAAAAAGCTGAATGATCCAGCCTATCGGACTTTTATATAGCTCTTGGCCCGACATCTCAATTGTTGATCGCCTGTAGCTCAACTGCTCCTCGCTTTTCCAGCCGTATTTTTTCTCTAGCTATCTGAATCGGCCTTGATTTTAGTTTTTGCTTGCTCACGTGATTACGTCACTCATTCACCCACTCGTCATACGTAGGGACCCGTACTTTCCGCGATATTTTAAAGCAAAATTTTGCGATAATATTTGTTGCGAGAATTTTTAAAATGTGCAGTGGATAAAGGTAATTTTGCGATACACCATGTTGTAAGATTTGCTGAATTTTGCAATAAAAAAAACATCACAAAATTGTTAACAGAAAATAGCCAAAAATATGCCTCATAAGTGGTGCACAATATGATTAAAGATTAAAAAATTTAAATTTCACTTCAAAACAGCTGCCAGTAACGAACAGACGACCTTATTTTACTGCAAAGTTAATGAAATTTTGATGAAAAGTAAGTCATAATTTGTTTATTTGGGCGAATTTTGCGAGAAAATGGAAATTTTGCGTTCGCGTATTTTCATTTTTGGCTTCAGCAAACAGCGTACACCTCCCCACTTGAAAAATGGGGTCAAAATTCTTATTAGTGAACAAGTTGCGAATTTTGCGATTTCGCAAAATCGCATAAAGTACGGGTCCTTAGTCATACGCGTTGTTCGTCGTCATCATGGCACGTCGTCTTTTTGCTAAATAAATAAATCATTAAAATCTTTAAATTAGTTTGCTCCTTAAAGTTAATTCACTCACCTAATAAATTTAATCTTTAGCCATTATAAACTAAACCTTCTCGTGTAATTTATAGCCTAACTCGGTTTTCTAAAATTTATCAGTTGAGTCGGTCAGCTGATCATGCAAATCACCATCATTCGATTATAACCGATGGCTCGAACAGGAATCCGTGTATCTCCTGTTGTCTCGTTGCGTCGGCAACATTCACCTTCACGTGGCTTGGGCGGTTACGCCTTTTAATTTTTAACTTTGTTCGTTCGTCTTAAATATAATTATTTTATTTTTAAATGTTTAACAACCATTCGTGGGCTACGCCTATGTCGCTTCAACATCGATGAAGCTCGTTCACTGGATTGTCATCGCTGTTCCCTCGCAAGCCATCTACCGTGCTCAAGGTCAATTGGTGAACTTAATAATTAGCCCTAATTGCTCTATAGCTAATGCGAACTACCGCTGCCTATCGTTGAGGTGTTAGTTAAGAGATTTGGTGTTGCTTTTACTAGCGCTTGGTGCCTCGTTAGGTTATTATGGCTGTAGAGTAGTGAACGAGGCGCACTGGCTAAGGTCAAATAGCATAAAAATGTTGCTTGATCATGCATTTTCCGTAGTTTACGCCTGGTCATCCATAATTCTAACCCGTTGCGTGATGTCTGTGGTAAGTAATTACTCCTAAGTGTTATTAAAATTGCCTTTGGCCATTTTATTGACGCTTCACCCCATTGCTCACCTTAAAATGTTAGCACGTTGCGTGAAGCTCAATTAAGTTCTGCTAACCCGTTGCATAAAGATCAGTAAGTTTCGCTAACCCGTTACGTGATGCACAATAAGTTAATTTAACCCGTTACGAGAGGTCTTGCTTATTGATGAATTGGCTGGTTTTTGTTATTCCCCCTATTTGCAGTAGACTGGGGCTTATCCCGCTGCGTGACGCCAGTGCTTGTTTTGCATAAAAATCTAACCCGTTGCGAGATGTCTTACTGACTGACCAATATTTTAGCAGCGTTTGCATCGAGGCCGGCTTTGCTTTGTGCTGTTTTCGATTTGAGCTAACCAACATAGTTTTTGTAACACGAGAGTGATGGTAATGGAGATTTATTGATGTTTTTTATTAAACCGCAATTTCGTAAAAAGTAAAGGTTGTGTCAATGTGTGGACATTGCTAGTGTGTTAGGGTAGTTTTTCGTTGCTGTGCTAATTTTTCTTATGTACGCTTACCATTAACTAAATCTTAACTTCACCCAGCAGTCTTTCGTGGCCTTAAAACCCCAACAACGAACCCGGGACCGCTGCGGAAGTCAACCCTAGATTTTTTTAATTTCCCCCGCTGCCAGTTTTTACAACAGGTATGGGAAGATGTCGGCTCATTTAACAACCAAGAGCGATAAGCCTTAGCACCAGTTCCTTGAAACTTTTGACAAACTACATACAGTAACACTACCTTAGGTCTTTACAATTCGGTTCTACGATTGCAAGCTCATAATCTTGGTAAATAGGTACAAATGAAATCACAATTTGTATCTTTCTAGCCTGATATAATAACAAAATATTCACTAACCTGAGATACGGCTACCATTATAATGGGAGTGCGAACCAGGAAAACAAACCGATGTCCTCCAGCAGTGATTGACCGCAAGTTGTCTTTACTGTCTTGGACAAACGACACTAATGCTTGCATTACACCCATTAGTGTGACTAGTTTATCCTCATTACCATACCTGGAAAAACAAACAATAGCAGCTTAAAATATCATTATTGACGCAAATTATTACTGGTCACAGGGTTCGAATTGGGGCGGGCGCGCCGCCCCCCAAAAAAAAAATTGCACAGGACAACTGCGATAAAAAATACAAATAATTTGATACCTGCTGTTGCCTACCCGCAGTTGCTGGAATTTATACTATGAACGCACGGTCCAACATCTACGCGAAGTAAAAGTCTCATTCGCTAGCATAGTGTAACCAACCTAACAGTAGAAGGACGACATGGATCGTCGGATCTTCAACACAAGACGACCTGCATCTGGTCAACAGCACTTTTGATCAATAGTCATCCATTATTGCTTATCTGTTTAATTATAGAAAGCTGTACATTGACATATGTGCACAGTGACGCATGAGGGCGGATGCTGTCCCTAGACCATTACACCACATGGCATGGGTCTCCGACTCTTTTTACTTTACAAAAGTGAGATTTTCTCGACTTTTAAGAAGCGGAAGAGAAAGGTTGAACTTGAAACAGGAGAAAAGGAGCAAAATCCATGAGCACAGATAATGGAAAGGAATTTATTGGAAAATATAAAAAAAAATGGCGTCACAGATGCCTGAAGATGATGTTGATTGATGGAAAAGGTGCTACGTTTTTATTGGGGGAGCGGGGAGTGGGGTGTAGTTTGCGAACACACCTTCGGGGAGAAAAATTGTATACACATCCTGCCATTTGAGAAATGCTGGAGTCGGTAGGCTGGCGAGGAAATCTCCACTACACAGTTGGTGTGACAAAACCAATAACGCAGAAAAATTATAGAATCGAGTGCACGGCACACCCAAGCAGTGGAAAGCTACACAAGAAGGCATTATTTGGTGCTACGGCAGTGGGAAGTAAGGTTACAGGGTGTGGGTCCTGACCTTAAAGAACATGTTGGGAAGCACAGAAATGTAAGGCTTGGCGAGGGGTGAAATAACAGTCAGGAACTGAAGTCAGCCGAGCAGACATGGATTATATTTCGAGTGGACGTTATATTTTATATTTCTAATGGACATTTGACCACACACGCTCATGAGGTGTGGACATTCCATTAAGCACGTCGACCGAACAGGGCCCACCTTCAGAAGAAAAGCAGAGCCACAAAGGATGAACAAACCATGGCAGAACCACCAGAAGAGGACAGAGCCAAAGTCCCTTCTGAACCTGTCCTAAAATCAACAGCGCCCGGCAAAAAGAGTTGAGACAGTTGGTAGAACAGATAAGGGGGAAAAAGGTATACGACCACTCAGAAAAGCATTTGCACAGGCTTGAGTACAAGCACATGGAGAAACTGAAGAAGGTGCGACCATGAAAAGGAAACCTTTGCTATGCTCAGCAAAAGGTTTTATGGGCCAATACAACCTGGTTAAAATCGATTGGATCGGGAAGGATGGCCATGCGATTCAACATCTTGACCATGACCGATTCAACATCTTGACCATGACGCCTACATGAATAGGTGGTTGCAAGGTTAGGAGGGCAAACACCAAGGAAATGATTCGTCAGATAAGAGTCTCCAAGCTGCTGCTTGACACTCCATACTCCACACAAAGGCTGGAGGTGCATTTTGAAAAAGAGAAGTCTGGCTCACCAGCGAAACAGGTTGACTAGTGGAAGTATATAAAATCCCCACTCTGCCACAAACCAGACCTAGAGTATGGGGGATTTTGTTGCGATACGACATGAGCCACTGTTTGGTCACGTCAGGCTTCATTGTTGAAGACGGTTATCATGCCAAGTCACCGACGAGTCAACACATATTGTTGTGTATAAGCTATGTCAACGACTTGTCCGACTATCTGAAAAGACTGAACTTTCGTCTACCAAAGTGAAATAACGGGCGAGTGTTATTTGCAAAGGACAAATCACATGAAAGACTGTTTCAATATACCATTCTTGTGTCAGGGATTGTCAACTTGGGACAAC
>JAHWFP010216213.1:0-10543 GCA_023313725.1 Lithobius niger | reverse complement strand
ACAATAAAAACATCAAAAACAACAAAAAGCAGATGCAACGGCCGTTTACGGCTTTCAGAGACCCACCATCTTGAAAGTGACTTTTAATATTCTATCTTCATTACATTGGAGGACTCCTTTACCATAAACCGTAAAATAGACGTAGAAAATTTGAAATGAAATGTGCTCAAGTTATCGTGAACGAGTAACATCAGAAGTTCCTCAGCTCTGCTTCTCGCCGCGAGCCACTAAAATTCGCTGTATTGAGTTAAAACCTTATATATCTTTGCGCTTATACTGCGGCCACACCCAGATGCAATAAGTGTAATGTATACACTCAGCCCACTCTCCTGTCCTCCTCTTCGGCACGTGGCTCTTTTCCCTTAAAATTGGGGCTTTATTGTAGATGCTGTAGTTATAACCCCAGATTACTGGGTGGCGAAATACAGCCATATAAGGCGGGAGAGGGATGGGGTGGGGGCTTGTGTTATTTTCCCCCCCCAGGGGATGGGGGGGGGGGGGCGCTTGTGTGTTTTTCAGCTGAAGTCTGTAGTTTTCTTCATTTTGTTGCAGAGTGTACAACCAGTAATCATATGATTTTGGTACAAAAGCTTTTTTTTCTTCTTGGAAATGGACATCATGAAACTACGATAATCCCCGACCTTTTTGGTTTTGGACGTTATGGTCCCTAGATTGCACAAAATAGCACCAAAGTGACTAGATGAAAAATTGGAAAATTGCACAAAATAGCACCAAAGTGACTAGATGAAAAATTGGAAAATGTTGCCAGAATTCCCAATAAAAACTGCGTAGCACATTACATACAATAAAAAAAAAATGCTACCCGCAATGCTACATTTCTAAAGGTCAATTTTGACGAAAAACTGTAAATTTCATATAAATCTGGGTGGAGAGTACTGAAATCGGCCATTAACGCAGGGATTGGCAAGTGTGTTGGTGTTTTTGCGTTTGAGGGTTTGCTAAACGATTGTGTGGTGCGCAAGAGTCATCAAAATGTGTTTATGAGATTGTAGACATGTTGTTTTATCATGCGTGTGAACACTTTTGACGTTGACTGCACGCCAGTTATTTCGCTCAGTTAAACGAATTTACGAGACCGTAAATTTACTGGAGTTCTTAATAAAAACTGCTTATTTTGAAAATTTTTAAAAATTGAATACCTATTATTTACCTATGATTACAATGTTAGTGAAAATGCTAAATGTTTTTTAAATACTAATAGTATCAAAGCAACCCGTGAACAAGATTAAAAAAAAAAACAGCAAGAGTCCCAAAACTGATCCTTGAGGAACACCACACTGCAACAAAATAAATCAGCACTTCAGCCCCTAAATTTATTGAACGCAAAAGGAACTGATAATAACTTCATACCAATACTCTTAGCTAACTAAGCTTAAAAAAAAGAAAAAAAACATCCGCAATGAATTCATCCACGTCAACTAATAGCCCTGTAATCCCAAGGTCACGTGACTTCCGATAAAACACCACGTCAAGATTAAGGACTACATGCGACCATTATGATCACAGTTAAAGCTATCCTCAGGGCGGAGAAAGCCCTGATTAAGACGATAGTGAGTGGGTGGGTGGTGGAAACATGTACTTTGGGGTTGGTATGATTTTAGGAGGCAGACGCTTCGGTGTAGCGTCTGCTTGAGTCATTATCTTTTAGCCACTATACCTGCATATTGGTAGGCGGGGGCGGGCTGAGTGGGTGGGGTTCCGAGGCAAACCCAGTGACACCTGCAGCGGCGTTCGCCTTATTACTAGCACCTGCGATTTTTAGACTCAATGGGGGAGTTGGATGGTAAAAGGGCGATTTTGAGACCTGGATGATATTTTTTTTTCTCTTTTTTTCCGTCGTTTTACAGTATCCTCTCTGTACAACGAAGAACCTAGTACGCCGAAAATGGTTCTTCGCAGGTTACAGAAAGACGAACAAGGTGATAGATGTCCTGTTAATGACAGGCGGTACGAAGCTGAGAAAGGAGCTTCTAGCACTGGTGTCTGTCAGTCGGTAGTCACGATAACGTTTAGTTTGAATTCATTGTCTGATTTGTTTCAAATTTTCCACATTTGGAACTTAATTTGTAAATTAATATAATTGGGTAAGGGGTTTTGGAGATTTTGACTCTCAAATATCAAAGCTGTAAGTTCGTAAATTAATAAAATTGGGAAAGGGTGTTTCGGGGATTTGACCCTCAAATACCAAAGATAAATACCAATAATAAATACCAATACCAATACCAATAACAAATACCAATAATAAAACTGGGAAAGGGGTTTCGGGGATTTTGACTATCAAATATACATATTTAAGTTCGTAAACCCATAAAAGTGGGAAAGGGGTGTCGGGATTTGACTCTCAAATACGGTACCAAAGAGTTAAGTTCGCAAATTAATAAAATTGGCCTTGAAATTGGCTTAGAGCTGGCCTTGAAAAGCTTTGAAAAGGCCTTGAAAATGGTTTCGTGTCTTGTGTACGCACCCTGAATTTGATCTCGTATCCCCTCGGTGTGTATTCCATGCCACTAACCACTCGGCCGTGGTTTGCTCGCTTTGTTTCCAGGTATCCCATAGTATATCGTTGCCGGACTTTGTAATTTCGTTTTCTTGCATAGACGTACGTCATGGCGTGAAGGAGGTTAACTTTAGGTTTAAAAATTACTACAACATCATAGTGTCCGCGGCCTATCTTGATTTCGCCGCGGAACGAACACAGATAATCGATTGTACGTTTTTGGTAGCAGAGTGTCTTGTTGATATCCAAGATGGTTACAAAAACAATGGCGGCCATCGATTGAAGTCGCCCGCTCCAGGAAGACGTAGCCGCTCATAAAATACTTGCAGGAATCAAGATACGCCGTACACACAACAGGCGTTTCACGCTTGATCATCTGCATTATTAAAAACGGATGATGTGCGTGAGTGTGTTTGTACGTCTACTCCTCTCGAACCAAGCCACCAAGGCACCTACAAAGATGGGAGTATAAGACCGAATGAAAGATAATTAAATTGTGCTTCCGTTAGGCCTGTTTTCATCACTGTAACTGTTTGACCCTCAAATTCGAGAAAGAACCTGAAAAAATAACGTCAAAGTTTTTTTTTTTTTACCCTCGTGATGTTCGTTCATGACGTCATAATTTGTTCATGCACGGGTTAAAATTCGTGATAAACATATCGTCTTGAAGCTATTAGTTACGTACTGGGATAATCTGGAAAAGGATGCAAGCTAAAAATAACCAACGTATTTTGCAACATGCCACGTATAGATCTTAAAATGGGTTTTAAATCAACTTACTGATGCATGGTTTTAAAATGGTGTCAAACATTCGTGTTTCTGATGCGCGGAGGTGCGTGGATTGAGCGAGCAAAGCAAGCGCTTTTCACGTTAACTAAACCTTTTCAACGTGTGTTTCACTTTACTCTCTCTCCCGTTCATCATTCAGCTTCGCATAGGGAATTATTTTTCAGGAGAAGACGTACAAACGTGCAAACAAAGAAATCGTATGTTTTGAATAATGTTGGTGAAATGCAGACGTGCTGAGGAATGTAATAAACGAACTGTGATCAACTATTGCAATCAGTTTACGTCGAAATAATCAGTACATTGGTTTTGTGACGCTCCAGGAATTAAAGAAATTACATGGAGCATGGATCGACGCCAATGGAGTGAACGAAGCGAACGATATTGCTAGTTGTTCATTATACAGAGAATTTGAGACGATCGTTGTATCGAGAGTCTACTTTATACTGTATACACAGTTCTCAAGATGCCGTTTGTGGTTGATCGGTATACAGGGAGGAGATCGAAACTTTTTTTTTATAGTTTTTTAATGGTTTAATGGGAGTTTGTTTACTGCGGCTTAAGAGATAAGTGGGATGGCGTAGTCCACCTGTATTTTGGGGTTAATCTGAGGTCCCTTTGTTTAAAGTTGGAACTCATCAAAAAGTTGTATAAATTACGTAGGTGTATACCTGCTTGTTCGACCTCTCGCGTGGTGTGCGACACAATCGCGATACAGTGAATAATAATACTGTAAACAGTAAGATATAAGTTTGCAACACAATAATATGACGTCATACCAGAAGATTATAAAGAATGTGAGGAACGAGGAGTGTGCCTGGCAGTGCTCAGGTTCTGTCCTAGACTACAATGGGAAAAAGCACCCAACTCGTCGAAATATTGCGCTACAAAAATGCATCCACTGCACAGACCTTCCCTTGGAAGAGTCTCCGAAGTAGTTTCAATTTCCGGTTTCGATTTCGATTTTAGATATTGAACCACAAAAGTTTGGCCATGATTCAATCTTAATCAGGTAAGAGTACGGAACGTTATGCTTAACAATCTTGGATAGGCTTCCCTTTACCCCAAAGGGGAGCCTATCCAAGATTGGTTTAGGCCTAACGTTCCGTACTCTTACCTGATCAAGATTGAGTCATGGCCAAACTCTTGTGGTTCAATATCTAAAATCGTAATCGAAACCGGAAATCGAAACTACTTCGGAGAATCGTTTTGCGGAAAGAAACGAAAATTCTCACTCCGAATGCAGTCGTGCTTTTATGAATCTTATAATTTGTGCGTTTAAGCATTCTGCCTTCAGTCTCGGGATATTAAATGGGGAAAGCAGTGCTAAAACACAAAGCCCATTAATTTCAAAGAAGCACACGTGGTATGTTAGCTAATAATGACGCTCCCTTAACGACTTTAAGATGTTTTCTCCAAATGGGATTTAAAAAAAAATCATATAAAAAAGCTTAATTGCTAGGAAAACTCTTAGTTAAACAGTCGTTTAACAAAAGTGTCAAATTGCAACAATATGTTTATTTTTATTTCTTGCCCCTCCCACTTCATTATAACGTGGTTAATTTGCGGTTTCGTTTCATGCCAGTTTTGCCAAACAAGAAAAGGAGAATCGTTTTCCTCCTTGGGACGCGAAACGAAATTTATGTAAACGCAACGTCAGCACCTCGTTTTCATTCTAATTGATGGGTTTCGTTTTTCTACCAGGTTTTTTTTTTTCTCTTCCACCTCCTCCTCCTCCTCCTCGTTTTCCGTCTTTTCTTACTTGCCTTAAATATTGAGATGTTTATAACGGTGGCGTGAGCTTAATCTAAACATCGCTCGGGCCGTTCCTCATTTTCGCAAAACGCGTGCCACGAGCTATCACGATTCGCATGCATTGTTGAAACCGAAACTGAGGTTCGTGAGCGCGCTCATTTTTATTTAAATTTTTCGTTGCATCCACTTTGCCATCGCGTGCCTGGCGGACGTCAACGTCTTTGAAAAATTTACTAAAAAAAAAAAATAAGTAAAAAAAAACACACACCAGGTTTTACGTTCGCCAGCAAGCACGCGCGCGCTCCTCGTAATAAGGAAATGATGCACTAACAAAAATTCGTGTGCCGCCATACTGCATATATATATTGCGCCAATACCACAGGTTACGCCTAGGGCGAAATAATAAAAAAAAAAGTTGTAAAACGGCTGTATAATAGACCCTAAAGCTGTTTGTTTTCGGTTTCGCAATTCGTGTTTAGTTTCAATTTACTGAATACGTTCGTGTTTTTTTTCTTACGTGAGAAGGAAGGCAAATACCTGTAGTGCACAGACTAGTGGTACCCTCAAACGTTAGCTCCTTAAACTACGTTAAATAACATATGACTGAACTACAACACCAACCGGATCTTGCTTGAAAAATAGCATGCACGACTGGATCGGACAATATGGCCGCCGAAAGCGCCACTGAGGCGATTTATTTGTTCTGTTGCCGCTTTCTGTCAGACGAGGTCGACGCGTAACAGTACAAAGAATGCCGACGTTCCTTCCCCTGCAACATTTTCTGGATACACGAACGTGTCGCTTTTTTTTTCCAAGCGCAGAATAATGGCTTAACTGTGGCTCAGTGGTAACTTTAAAAACATTTGTCATGTAAACCAACCCAAAAATTAACCGCCACTAGTTAACATTATAGAGTCGGGACTCACCAACCAAAGATGCGATTTGTTTAGCCAATTCCTAAACAACCCTCGATGAAATAAGCCAGTCGTGGTGGCCATTTTGTCCCCCCCCCCCCCCCCAATATTATTGCAGTTCGGGTCGGATAGTTTACTGGTTATAACTACACAGACTAGTGGTGCCCTCAAACGTTAGCTCGTGAAACTACGTGAAATAACCATGGTAGTAAAGTATCCGGCCTGATCTACAACGATTTTAGGTGGGTGGACAATATGGCCGCCATGAACAGACGATGCCTAGGGCGTTGCTAAGCGATGCAGGAATGGTCAACAATACAGCCAGTCGGTGAAACACAATTTTTGTACGTTGGTGGCGACGTCTATTGGCAGCTAGTGTCGTTTTTTTTTAAATAGTAATTTTAATTTTACGTATATTTGCGCGACAAACGTTTAATAGCTTTAACAAATTTTTAAAGTAAATTTTAAAGTTACCACTCAGCCACAGTTCGCTATTTTTCTGCGCTTGAAATATGTGCAACTCGTTCGTTTATCCAAAAAGTGTTTCAAGGGAACGAGGGCAGTTTCTTTTGAACTATAACTATCGCCCTTGGTTGACAGAAAGCAGCAACAGGACAAAATCGAATCAGTGGTGCTTTCGCCGGCCATATTGTCGAATCTAGTCTCGTATGCTAGTTTTTACCCAAGATACAGCCGTTACTGTAGTAGAACCCTGTGCCTATATGTTGTACAGGCCACACAGTAGAATTTCGAAGTGTTATGCTGTGCCGGATTTAGACCTCAGACGACCGGGGGGGGGGGGGGACGATCCCTCCCACCAAAACCTTCTCAAACCAGGAGGACCGGGTTCATTCCAGGCCTCTTCCACTCCCTGGCATTTTCCGGAAAAGAAAAGTTCGGTAGTGACTCGTAATCATGTCGATTGTGGATGCCAAAAAATCCTGAAATTTCTGCTTGGATTCATCCAGCTAAATTGCCCCTCTCGTCGTCTACTCTTAATCATCATCGTCTTCATATGGAGGTGACGACAAGCTACGTGGCCGCCATTAGGTGATGGAGGGCGGCCTGCATGCAAATAGGTTTTTTTTACACGGACCATCCAAATCCGAAACATCATTACGGATCTCAACTGTCTGCCAGATCACGTTTTTGGGTGCGATTTCTGGTGTTATATGTTTAGCCGCAGCGAGAGTAGTAGCGCGAGCGAAGCACGTAATGCGGGAAAAAAAAACAGACCATTATTTTGGCCTGAGATCAGCGGTAACGCGTGGGATCCGGTATGTCCGTGTAAAAATAATGTATGCTGGCGGCTTGCACTCAGTTTCAATGGGCAGAGCCACAAGCAGCATTTACAGGTTGTTCCACATTATGTTTTCAGAAAACTGACTGGATGACGACTCGTTTTCTTGCACTAAGAGCGCAAAAACATGTGGGTATCACACTTGTACACTCAACATAGTTACTGTTAGAGTTTACAAATGGGATGTTTACGGATTTTTTGCACTCGTAGTGGAAGAAAATCTGGCGTCATCCAGTCAGTTTTCTGAAAACGTAATGTGGAACAAAGTATAGCAGAAGAATTCGTTTTTAAAATTTCTTAGAACTGGAAGGTAAGTTGGATTTCTAAACAGTGTCACACACCGTGGTTTGTATTTTTTTCCCCTACCAATTTGTAGTTCAACTTGACGAAGGCGTTACCTTGTCCGCCATTTTGTTCCTGCCTCCCACGGCGTCCTTCAGGTGGCGTTAAGTCTGCCTCAGGCTATACAACGCCGTAATCGTAAAGTGTGGCTCCCAACACCGACCACCCGTTACAAGGGACATTGCCAAGTGTAGACCCCCTACGATAGGTAACATCAGCAAAGAGAAAAAAACCCATTGCAGAGAGGGATGGAGTTTTGGTAGAAATTCGTAGGGAAGAGGGAGTTGTTGGGTGGTGGGGGGGTAGAGGGGTGATTGCTGAAGAAACCTGCAGTTAACTTGAGTGGAGCAATTAACTCGGTCATATTGCTCTGTTGTAACAAGTTAATGGTTCCAGGGGACGTCGGACTGTCGGGCCGTTTCTTTCTTTTAAATGTCGTCTCTCTTAAACGTGAAGTACTTGTGAACGGTAGTTTTTCTTATTCGTTCTTCATTCAGGATGACAAGTTTCGTAAAACTTAATTGTGATTGAATCTTTTTTTTAGACATTTTCTTTGCAAATTAAATTCATCGAGCTCAGTTTAATCTCGTTTAATATTATGTAAACAGGCTCATGTCAGCCATTGAAGATTTGCGGAAGTGGCGTTAAGTCTATATTTTGGACATTTAGGTTACAATGAATGACGATGAACTACTGTATGCAAGCATGGGCAGTAGGGGAGGGGCTAGGGATACCCCTCCCGGAGGCCGACATTTTTTTTAAGCGAACTGTTAAAAGGTTAAAAAAAATAGTGAAACCTTTTACTCAGTTTTGTCCCAAACAATTAGACTTAGAAGTATTATTGAAATAAACTTCCACATTTTAAACCATTTTAAAAAATTGAAACATTTTACTAAGTTGTATAAATCAACTTGTGTTATGGGAGAAAGGCTTCCAGATTTCAAATGAACATGCTCCATTTTCATTTTTTTTTTCTCCCGTGATCCAGGGAATCTTATGGGTTTATCCTCAAATGTTGGATTTTCACAATTTTTAAAATTCTTAAAACTTTTGTATTGAAAAAATTTAGTTGTTTCCGCATGACACAAAAGGATCTTCAAATCGTAGTGACGATAGGTTACCGAAAAAAAGGTTAAAGCAAATCAATCGGGTAACTCAATTTTTCCAAATCAATTTTTTAGTTTGCCAACTACAGTCGATTTTCACGAAATAGACGGATTTGGCTGCCGTTCCTGCTTTATCTAAAATCATGGTAGTGATGGGCTAGCAGATGAACTAGAAGATCTAATAGGCAACTGTGAATGATGGCAAAAACTTGGCAAAAGTCATTAATAAATTTTGTTTTATGCAGATTTTGTTGACGTTTTCTGCTGTAAGCCAATCAGTGTGTAACTCAATGATTTCTCCCTCCCCCCCCCCCAGGAAATTCAGTGTTTTTCGAAACAAATTTTCGTACGCAATATGCTAAGAGCAAAGGAAATTATCGACAATTTTTTTCTTCAACTCCAGTGTTTTTTACCGCTATAAACTCACGAGTGCTCTTTTGGCAGACATTAATTTCACGAGTGCGAAGCACGAGGGAAATTATCTGTCAATAAATAGCACGAGTGAGTTTAATGGCCCAAAACACGAGTGGTGAAAAAAAATTTATAAATTCCAACTGGTTGCGGTGTATTTAGTTAGAGAATTTTCGTAATTTTCCGTTATTCTGCACTCTACATTAAGAATTATTCATTAATAATAAGTTATAATTACAATTTATAATTTATTAATTTGTGATTTATTAATTATTATTATTTAAGAATAATTAATAATTATTTTTTATTAAGACGATTTATTGGTACATTTTTGTCATAACAAAACGGCGCTCCGAATTTGCTGCAAGGTTACGTCATCGGCAGGGAAGCTGTCTGAAGTGATAGCCGGTCCCAAGATCAATGGAGCGATAGTATATAGGAAGGTTGATCATTCACCAGCTCATTAAGTGACGTCACAGGAAGTAGGCACAGTGGAGCCTTTCCGATTTGAATTGTGCGCGTGTGTGTAACCCGTTGAGCTGCATTGTGACGTCAGTGGAGCCAGAAAAATCAACAACCAATG
The DNA here is from genome assembly GCA_023313725.1 of Lithobius niger. Lineage (NCBI taxonomy): Eukaryota > Metazoa > Arthropoda > Chilopoda > Lithobiomorpha > Lithobiidae > Lithobius > Lithobius niger. Next base: position 828 of record JAHWFP010216213.1, on the reverse strand, counting down.
GAAAAGCAATACGCAAGAAAAGCCCGGAATAGACCCCTCTGTCCGGTTCTGTGTGACGACTGATGTTCCTAGGTAACACAAACGAACGATATTGTATACAAGTTTAGCGGCAGCGAGCGCAGCAGCGCGAGCAAGGCACGTGATTTGAAAAAAAATGACCATTTAAAAAAAAGATTTTTTTAAATTTTTTCCAAAAATGATGATCTTTTTTTTTTTTAAATTATTTATTCGCGCTTCCGTGCTCACTGCGACTAAACATGTAACATCAGAAACAACAACCAAAAACATGTCCACCTAAACTAAAGAAGCGAGAGATAATTTCCGTTTACTAATGTCCAGGTCGAAATCATGTTTTCTTGATGCCCTCTTATCTCGCAGTATGGCGGCGGCCTCAATATAGCTGTGAGTAGCATTTTAACACGTTTAAATAATTCTTTTTAAAAATAAGTAGGCGTTTTCTCGAATCTTTCGTTATGATTTTCTGAACCACAACGACGGAAGGACCCGACAGGTAGGTGAACTAAGTCGGTATAGCGTGAAAAGTACGTTTTCTACATAACTACCCTGCGGCGTCGTTAGGACCTAAGCGCTTTCCTAGGGCATGGATTAGATTGTCGCAAAATCATCATGGCGTTCGTTTCCAAAATAAGTAGGCTTATATCTCCTTTTCTGGTCTCCCACAGTTTTCTCGCTAACATTTTTACGATGTGTTGTAAACGAGTTTCCTGGACTTGAAGCTAATCGCAACTTCCAATCGTTTCGTTTTTATGCCAATTTCCCCTTTTTTTTTTACCTCCTGTGTCCGATTTTCTTGGCGTCAGCTCGTTT
>JAHWFP010216207.1:0-17323 GCA_023313725.1 Lithobius niger | reverse complement strand
CATACTGACACGGCCAGAAGGAAATGACCATAGGCAGCATTTAACGTTCATATATACATACACACATACGCTTTCCTTAATCCTTATTTCACGTTTAAGTGTTTCATTCGCTGCACTTGGAGTGTGGCGTGGGAAATAAGTGTCCCTCCAGTGGCGGTTGGAAAGTGTTTGTTTGAATGTATATATGCACGTGTTAAATGCTGCCTATGGACGTTTCCTTTTGGCCGTGTCAGTATGGCTCAGTGGCACGACTTCGGCCTTTGGTTTCAAAGGTCGTGGGTTCGATTCCTCAACAGTCAGTCTGACATATAAGTCCAAAGGCAACGTAAATAAGTCTGCATTTGTTTTTATTTAATTATAATTGGTGTTAACAGGGTAGAAGGGGGAGAAAGGAGAGGCCTTCTCAGGTGCAACAAGACTTCCTTTGTTTTGTTGCACCTGCAGAAGGCCTCTCCTCTCTCCCCCCTTCTCTTCTACCCTTGGTTGGATCCTCTGTCCACTGCTACCCCTGGGAGATGTGACCATCTAGCATAAAGCAAGCAGTGGGGGGCATTCGTTTTCCTACTTCTGGTTAAAATTAGTGTGCAGTACTCTTTGAGATCTATGCATTTCTTTTACTTAATGTGCTTTAATGCTACACAAACAGAATCTGCATGGTTTTGGGGTTTATTACAGACCGTATTGTATGCGCAGTTACTGTTGATTTCAACAGGTTGTCTTTCACATAGTGAGAAGGCAACAGTTCAAGGAAAACAAGTGAGAAGATGCATGCAGTCGTCCCGCTTATATTGCTTAAATTGCTTTGGCCCTGACATTTCAGTCACTCACCAAATTACCCGGAAAGAAACTTTCTGCACTTTATGAACTTTTGAACTTTGCCCTATTGGAGTTACTGACCAAGCTGATTATAGTCTATTGTTGATTACCGGTCCAGTTAAATGCCGTTGACAGTTGTCACTGATCCAATTGATAATATCCTTGAGGTATTGGTCTAGTTTGAAAAAAAACTCTATTGGAGTTACTAGTCCACTTGACTAGTACACCAGTTGAAGAAGCATTTCTTACTGGAGTTACTGGTCCTGTTGAACGTATTCTACTGTTGGTTACTGACCCAGTTGAAAATATCTATTGGAGGTATTGGTCCTGTTGAAAATATCTACTGGTTATATTGGTCCAGTTAACCATTTCACCAGTACTGGTCCAGTTGAAAAATTCTACTGATGGTTAGTGATCTATTTCGAAATGTCTACTGGAGGCATTGGTCCGGTTGAAGTTACCGACTGGAGATAGTCGTCCAGTTGAAATTTTCTACTGGTCCAGTAGAATTTTTTCATAGACATTCCTGTTGGTTACTGGTCCAATTGAAAATATCTAGGAGTAATTGGTCCAGTTGAAAATGTCTACTGGTTGTGTTGGTCCAGTTAACCAGTTCACCAATTGACAAAACATTTCTTACTGGAGTTACTGGTCCAGTTGAAAAGATGGTCCTATTGGTTACTGGTCCGGTTCAAAATGTCTACTGGAGAGATTGGCCCATTGAAATTACCTACTGGAGTTACTGGACCAGTTGAACATACTCTGCTATTGGTCACGAGTCCAGTTGAAAATATCTACTGGTTGTGTTGGTCCAGTTAACCAATTCACCAGTAACAAAATATTTCTTACTGGAGTTACTGGTCCAGTTGAAAAGATACTACTGTTGGTTACTGATCCAGTTCAAAACATCTACTGGAGGTATTGGTCCAGTTGAAATTTTCTACTGGACATACTGGTCCAGTCCCCATCATACCAGTTTTTCCACCTTAATCTGCTCTTTTCTTCACGATGCCTCTCCGTCTACGATTTTCCTCTTATATCCTTTTTCCACCTTTCCGCTTCGATATCCTTAATATCCTCCTCCAACCACCTTCACAAACTTCCCCGCCAATCTCCTCGTCTTATCCACCCACCTGGTACAACACCTCCACATCACAAACTCGTACATGCTCCTCATAATCGGCTCCTCCTCTAGCCCACATACCCTCCTATCAAACCCAATCTTCGCCGCTGTTCTTCCTGGCTTCAAAGGACGACCACTCCATTTCCCCCTTCACCACCTCTCCTGCTGTGAATCTGTTAGGCCCAAAGACTACCTTTACAGATTCTCTTGAAACCACTCAAGGTGCGTCCACTCATCCCCACCATACACCTGCCCGCCCCGCCCCCCCCCCCCCCCAAGCATCAACCCCGGCACCGTCAAACCCTTCCAAAGAATCCTTGCAATCGCATACCGACTGTAACTTCAGATAGTCCGGTTTAGCACGAAGTCTCAACCCCAGACAATCATACTCGTTTACCCTTTTGATCCACTTTTCCCCCAACTGGAGCCTCTCTTCCTACCCCTCATCTTCCCCTTCCCCAAAAACTATAAATTCGGATTTCTCCTCACTAAACTCGACCTTCATCTCAGTCCCTTCATCTAATTTACACACTACTTATAGTTAGGTAGATACGTGCAGTAAAAGGGAAGAATCGTGCCTTTTGTCATAAAAGCATGAAACTTGGTCGGGTGTCACTGTGTACCCTAAATTAAAGTTTTAGAGGTGGGGCCACGAAAAATTTCAAAAATTCCACCCTCGGGAACTGTTTTATGGAACAGCAGTGCTAAAAATTATAAAATAACAGTAAAATCTTACTTACAGTGTAACAAATATATATATTTTTTTATTGTTTTTGCTTCTCACTATTTATTTCCTTGCTTTCTGGTCTAACGTTAAAGTATAGAACTTACAATGGGTTATAAAAAAATACAAATGCTAGTTTAGTTACGCCACTGAAAAAATGCTCATCAGACTGTAAGTCTGAACCAACAACAAGTTGCCTTATTTATGTGCTTTGTGCCAAAAACAAACTGATGAATCCTTTAAGTGCCCTGCAGATTTCTGCCACACAGATGTTAGTCCTGGGTGAAGATATAAAACTTTGGTTAATAACATAATTCATTTCCTGGCATTAAGGGCTACGCTCATGAACATCGATATAAGATGGCTCGATGACGACGATGGTATTTGCACGACTCTGCGGCAACATGCAGCAAAGTGTCATGTTGCAATCAAACAAGGTAGGAAGAGGAAAGCTAGTTCTGAAGTTGGTGAGGAAAGTACCTCAAAGAGTACACTCGCTTAAGCAATACTCGCGAAGTATCAAGGAAAAAGATTTTTTTTTCAGCAATCAATCATCTTCAGAGACCTTCATGATGCTTCAACCTTCCGCCTTGATGCCTGTGTTTGTAAATGTGCTGTGGAGCTTCAAGACAAGAGACTACTGGCAAAACTAAGTACAGAGGATCTGGTTGCATAAGACATGAAGTACCATGCACGTTGTTGCACAAGTACCATGCACGACGTTGCACACGTAATCGGCTGATTCAGGTAGCAGCACCGACACCATAAATCATGGTATTGTCGTTGCAGAACATGGCAAAGCATGCAGAGCATGGCAAAGAAATCAGAAGAAGAGTGGATGGAACAACAAGCCTATCTGCTAACTGCGCGGTGGGCACAGTATCTTATGTTGACGAAAATAAAACGTAGTTATTTAGTTTTTACGCAAAGCTTTCACTAGTCTTGCCATGTTTGGAAAGCAGGTAGTAGGCTAAGCACTTTTGGAAAAGAGTTTTTGCCCTGTCCTGCAGTGGATAGTATGGCTCCTTATAATGGATAATGTGGCTCATTACGACCATGAGGAAGCAAATACCCGCATATTGCTACACACACAGCTGATGCTGTGAAAATAGGCTTTAAAAAGATCCTAGGAAATTCTGATTCTGATACTGATGTACTTGTACTGGATATTGCATCAGTGCCTAACTACGTGATGTACAGTTGCATTCGGTACAGACCAAAAGTATTGTTACATTCCTGCACATGAATTTCAGCATCACTAGGTCTGCTTTGTGAAGGAAGCAGACTCCTTGTTAAGGGAGTGTAAAGAGAGTTAAAATTATAGTTCGTTGCATTCAAGTGAACTCTAATTTATTTGTATTTCTGCACCCTCATTGCTGCGGATACGTGCTCTATGATTTTTTTTCGTTCAGGTTATTTGTTCGCTGCATACACAGGATGTGATAGTACATCATTTGCAACACAGGGGACATGTTCATGTTGGAACAGGTGGAAAGTGTTCGATGATGCAACTAAAATATTCCTTGAACTTTCTGCTCAACCCTCGTATTCTCAGACGAGTGTGTCCAACTTGGAATGATATACCATATTGCTGTACGACAGGACCAGCATTCAGGAAGATGTTCACCAGGCCCATCAAACGCTTGTTTTGTGAAGAAAAACGCAGCATTGATGCTACTCCACCAACAAAGACCGCCTTAGTGCAACACACAAGAAGGAAAGTGTACCAAGAAGGATATCTATGGGGAAAGGATTTAAAGAGAATAAAGTCATTTTAGTTAATTGATATACGGGGAAGAGACACTGATTGCAGTACAAAACCTCCTTTTGCCTGGTGACTGTTGTTGGACAGACCTTAAAGAATGGAAGCCGTTTGGACAATATTGCCAGAAGCAGGAAGGTCATTGCATGACCTACTTCACAGTGGGTTCAAAAAGGGTTGCATGATTGCAAGATGCAAATGTTTAAGGACAGCCTTAAAATGCACAGCTTTGTGTCATTGTAGTTTAACTGATCCTTTGTAACGTTTACTTTGAAATGTGTGAACCGTTAGAAGTGAAATTAAGGGCGATATGCTTTGTGCCTGAATTTTATGTCTCTTTTTTGGTGCAGGTCGCGGCTGCGATTTTAGTCCACCATTTTGAAAAATGGCGTCACCGCTACTCTGGACCTTATTTCTGGTGGCCCCATCCCTAGGTTTTACTAATAGATAACAAGGAGGTTTTCTGCCAATTTTCATGCTTTTATGACAAAAGGCATGATTTCTCCACCTATCTCCCTAACTATTAGAAACTACTTAGACACTAACACACAAGGTCTCGATCATCTCACCTCATACACATCAAGTACCTGGCCAGCCCGGCCTTCACCTAGACAAACACCACCAGAATACGAGAGGGCCCGGACAAACAGAGTAGGCCGTACAGTCACAAATCAAAATGCACGCAGCCTGGCAGAACCCCCAAACCCGAGCTAGGGACCCCCCCCCCCCACTGGCCACAACATGCGGTGGGACCCCTACAACCTACCGCAACGAATTCCTCCCCTTAATCAAAAATCGGCACTGAGACGCCCCGTGCAGACAATCCAAGAGGTAGTGCTGGACAGTCTCCGGACCGCCCCCACACGCTCACATTGGCGACCGGACCCATCGAAGATGAGCAATGTGAGCCCGCAGGGGAGCATGACCTGTACGTAGCCATGACAACAAATCAGCATACCAACGAGAGAGGCAGTCCAGGACACGCGGGGTTGTGGTAGAGGGATGCAGGACTAAGAGCCGCCTTCCCATTGTGCCAGCATCCAAGCTGGATTTCATTTCTCCCATAAGATACCAGCAGCCATCGGACGAAGGACATGAAGGCTCACAGCAAAGGACAGCTCATTACACCCCCACAGGAACCCCGCCAGGCCACCACATCAGCCAGCTTGTTGCCAAACACTCTCGAGTGACCCTTCACCCACCCAATAGACACGGCTACCCCCTGAAACCCCAACTTGAACACCTTCCATCCTACCTCCTGCGCAATAGGGTGCGAGCATTGCGCTGAGTGAGGGCACCCCCAAGAAGCCCCAGCCTTGCCAGCGAGTCTGTCACACAAAACTCTGGGAACTGCAAGTCCATTTCAATATTAACGGCCACCGAAAGCACCACCAGTTTCCTGACCATCGCTGATGGGAGGCCTCGCAAAGTAAACCCGTACTCCAACCGCAACTTCGGGACACACACCCCAACTCCCCCGAGCCCAGATGGCACGAAGGAAGCATCACAAAAACCTGAGCACAGGAGCCAGGCAAATGCACTGGAATCACAGGGTCCAATACGGCTGCCGCCGCAACGCCACACCACAGCCCATGGGACTGGTGGACAGACAAAGGCCGGCAACGGAAGGGCACCCAGGGGACCCTGTCATACAAGAAAAGCACACAACCCCGGGCAGTGCACGGGCTCCATATGGTAACAGCCCATAATTAATAAGGAGGCGGGCAAGGGGGTCCGACAGGACCCTTGCGATGGCACGTAGGCAGAGCCTCACCAACAACTCCTTCGCCCGATACACCAGTGGAAACTCCCCGGCCTCAACGTGAAGGGCAAACACCAGGGTCGAAAGCAAACAACCTGTGACCACACCAAAACAGTCATTTAGCGCTGCCTGCAGCCCACCTATGGCCTGCTGGGAAAAAGCCAAACGTGGAGCATGGAAATCAACACAAGTGCAGATACACTCCATAAAGATTAACAAGCGTGCTGCTCCTTGCAACGGACCGACTCCCTGCCAGATACTTCAACACGCCAAGCCGGTTCGCATCTTCTTGCGAACAGCGGCCAGCTTTGAAAGTTTCTGGAGAATGGTTAACTCCTGTGCTATGGACATTTCCGCCAAACTACAATAAAAACCTGTCAAGATTTCACCCCAGCCTTGTGAAAACTATTTATTTTACATTTATTTTATTTCAAAACAAGTACATACAATCGAGTTGAAAATTAAAGCTACCAGTTTGAGACTAAATGTGAAGTGAGTAGCACTGAGGTTTATACAGATTCGTGCGTTTTTTCAAAACCATTGCAGGAGAAATTAAAACCACACAGTCATGTTGGAAATTAAAGGCACCATTTGGGGACATATTTATGAAACAATGCTTACATTTACTCAAGACATAATTAGAAAACAAACACTAACACGTTTGATGTTAAAGGTAAGGTTCAACTGCACTGAAATAAAAGCAGCAAAGGAATACGTCTAAGCTTTCCTGTAAGGTGTCAGATACAGGAATGTAGTGTTTAGTTCACGAGAAACTTTAATGCTGTGTTCAAATGTTCTTTATCGTTTTAACTTTTCAACACATAAGATATATGCTAATAACTGGTGTCTGCATGCGGCATATTACTGCTACTTGGTTAAATTACAATGCTGATAAACGGATAAATAAAAACTAATCATCATGTGACGTGAATACGGTGATGAATACAAAGTAGATGACTTAATTGAAGAATACTGAAGAATTGAGCAAAAATTAAAGAAAGATTTAAATAGACGAGTATGTGTGAGGTGTGTTTAGCTATGTTTGTATCTGATTTCAATTCCTAGCCTAACATTTTTCCAATCTCAAAAATACGTTACTCAATAATGTAATACAACCAACGCCACATATTGCTTCGTCTTTGTTAAGGCATCGACATTTTTGAAAGTTGGGCCCTAATTTGATCGGTACTGTAGTAGCCATTTATTAATCTATTTTTAATGAGCAGTGTTTATTTGATGGTTTCATTGGTTTTAATTTCATTTAATGGTTGAACAGCAATAAGGCTTCAAGTGAACTAAATACCAGCTACATTGTGGTGTCTGAAATCTTAAAAAAAAACTTCTTCGTGTTTCTTTTCTGTTTTGACTGCAGTTTCAATTACACCTTACCCGAAACAGCAAACTAGTTCGTTTTTGTTTTCAAATTCGTGATACTTTAGCATACCACGTTGTTCTTCAGTGATATTTGGTAACAGTGGTAAACGAGCGTTGAATTTCGCTCGCTCATTCAGTGTAAATCCTTCCATTGGGTACTTGGTTTGTCTGTAGCTCTCTTTCAGCGTCTTTAATTTGTCTTTATTCGTAACTTCAGGATGGAAAACCGAATTGGGAAAGAAATTTTTGCTTTAACGTGGATGGTTGACTCCATCCGCGATATCATCTTGGTGTCGGCAGTATCAGTCTCGTTGATATGTTTTATGTAACGGTCTTGTCTCAACTTATCAAAACGAGACCGAGATGTCTGCATCGGATTGCTAGTTTCTATCATCATTTCTTTCTTTCAGCATCTGTATTCATGTTTTTGATCATGTTGAATTACTGCTTCATTTTGCCATGCCCCATTACTGAACAAGAAGAAAATCAACGACGAATATGCACTTACAGGTGGCTGGCTGTTCACTGAATGAAAGTGTAGAATCTAACACCATGTAGTGATATCTTGAAAGAATGCACCAAGACATTTGTTTAAAGAAACAAGCCTAATGTAAGCTTCTTTAATTATTGAGTCAATATTTGGCATCACCTCAGGCACCTGGGAACAAGATGATGACGATGCTACGGGTTACCCTTTTAAAACAGGGCACAGTCCCAGCCCCCAAACTGCTAACCCAGCATAGCCAACACTCCCACCCAAAACAAGCTAAAAAAAAAGCACAACCCACCTCCCCTCCTACTCAACCAACCTAACGAAATACACTTTCCCCATTTTATCTGTCTCATTCTCTCTCCACCCCTGAAGCCTTCTAACGGCCAGCTATTTCTTTCTTCCATTCCATTTCTCCTCACCACCAATTCCTCCAACCCCCAACACTCAGGCTAGATATGTGCCAAGGCTTCCTCTTTTCCCCACAAATCCTAAAGTTACGTCCTCATCCTCCACCCTCAACAACATCTTCCTGGTGGCCAATGCTCCGGCCATTTCTCGAAACAACAGGACGCTCTCCCAGTCCCCCAAGTCCCACTTACCACTACACACTACCTTTTTCTTCCCTGTACCTCTCCATTGGTGATCCACTCTCTCAACCTCCTTAATCCCCTACTCCAGCTCCTGCCATACCACCCTTCCCCTTAACAATTTCCCCTCTCAAGCGCTCCGTGTATGCTCCACCCAGCTAGTACACCCTGTGTACTAGTCTGTCAAACCCGATCTTAAGGCCGTGGCAGGCAAAAACATTTTATGAACTGCAATGAGGAATTTTGCCAGAGGCCGCATGATCCCGGAAGAGTAACTAATTGCAATTGACTTGTCACACAAAACTCAAGAAAATGCAGGCTATAAAACGAATTCATAACTGGGCATGCACAGAAAAGCCTGCACGCCATCTGACATTGTTTCTGATTTCGTTTCCAATGTCAAACATCAGGGATACAAGAGTGAAGCTTGGGGAAAACTGTGGGTAAAAAGAGATTAGGAACAATACGCAAGGCATTTTCCTCATCGCAATTCATAAAATATTTGCAATCTGTCATGGCCTTTAGCAGCCGCCTCTCACACTTCAACACACAACACCATCCCATCTCTCCCCTCACCACCTTACTCGCCGTAAACCAGTTCGCCCCCAACGCCCACCTACCCAGTTCTTCCTGAAAGGCTTCCGACTGGCCCAAGTCCTTCCTATACACCAGATCCCTTGCAAACGTTATCCCCTGGGATATGAACCCTCTTCCACAAAATTCTCGTCAATTCATAGCAGTTGTACTCCCACAATGCCACTTTTTTCATCATCCCTCTAATCCTCCCTAATTTACTCCTAACTTTCTACCCCATCAGCTCCAGGTAATCCCCGTAATACACAACCTTACCCCAAGTAATCATAATCCTTCACTCTCCTCACTGTAAGATCACCCTTCAACACACACTCTTCTTTACCTACCTGCAAACCAAACTCCTCTCCCCTTCCAAACATCATGAACCCTGATTTCTTGCCATTAAAAGCAACCTTTATCTTCGCTCCCCAATTTTCGCAAACCCCCAATAACTCCTCAATCCCCCTCCTACTTCCCCTCCAACACCTCACTATTGTCATCAAATGTCAACATCGGCATTGTAAACCCATCCCCACCCAAATAACAAACCTGTAGCCACAAGTACCTTTTCCAAACCTTGCAGATACATCATGATTAATAGAGGCGAGTGGGCACCCCTGCCTAAGCCCCATCCTACTTTCAACCCACTTCGGCTCCACCCCTTTCTAAAAGGACATACCTCCATCTCTCATAAATTCTCCTAAGCAACCGACCACACTCTCCCTGACTCCCAATCTCAGCTAGTTCCCTCAGCCACCCCCGATAGCCGATGCAGCCGCATTCGCCTAATTTTTGTTCAGCTAGCCATTAATCAGGTGCCACCACAAATGATACTGGCCAGTCGTACTGTCATTTTTATTTAATTAAATTTAACACTCAGTCGGGAAAAAAGGTTTTCATTGCACTCATTTTAACGTAGGAAATGCCAAAATTAGTGTAGACTAAGCCGATAGCTGCCAAAATTGACTTACGCTGATAGCAGTTGAAGAAATAGGCGATTAAAATTGAATGGCTGAGGGGATGCCACCCTCAGCCGGGAATGCCACCCACAACCTCCTCCTCTCCAGCCTCGCCACCTTACCTGTGTATGCAGCGAACACGTTATTCTCAAGACTCCTCCTACCCTTTCTGATCCTATTCTGAACAATTCCCCATTTCCCCTCTTCCCTCCAAGTCCTTCCTAAGCCTAGTCACCAGGATACTTATAAAAACCTTACACACCGTGCTAGTAGGCCTAATCGCCACCGGTTTATAATTCTCCTACTCGCCTGTCCCTTGATCCTTCCATCTGCCCCCTCATTCACAAGGTGGATTCTCCCCTTGTTGGTGTTGCGTGGTGTGCTAGTAGCTCTCTTTTTGTAAAAGGGTTCAGGCTGCCTGTTGTCACATATGGCAGCTGCGTAGCCCTCCATGCTTCCGGATAAGGATGTTTATGAATAGACGAGAGGGGCAATTTAGAGGAAGAAATCCGAGTGGAAAATCCAGGATCTTTGACTTCCTCAATTGACATGAGCATGAGGCAGCACAGGGCCCACGTAAAGATCAACGATATCACGGCTGCTAGATACCGCCAGTGTTGAACAATGATGTACAGTTGCATGTGTCAATGCATTGTTGTTAGATCCCGAACTTTCATAAGGCATCTCATCTCACCAATCGATAACACCAGGAGAAAAATAGAAAACTTTCTTGAGAAATTTTTCTTTCCACAAAACGACCAATATGCTCGACTAACACTGAAAAGACCACACCGGGCCTTTCTGCTTCAGTAATTATACGGATCGAAGCTTTACTCATAACTGATTGGTCACCGGCAAACAAACCATAGATCTCGACAGTATGTCTCACTTAGAGCAAGCTGCTTGCTTGCATCGAGTTATGCCCATATTAGAGGAATGACGTCACCTTTGTATAATCGTCGGACTTTTACGGAAACACGAAGTTGCTTCTAGTCAGAATTCGGAGTAGTTCTGCCGATACTAGATCCATGACGTCACATTCCTGAATCGTCAAACTTTTACGGCAACATGAATATACTTCTCATCAAGATACGTAGCTTTACTTTCAACTTGGTGATTCAGCAACGTCGAAACCAGGTTTGCGCCGAATAAGTGCGTTTACCAACCAACCGCGAAGTAAACGAAATTACAGGTGGGGCCCGCTACGCCAAATAGAAGAAAACATCGTTTTCTACAAACATCGAAAACATCGTAAACATTGACAACAATGCAAACATCGATGCTGCTATTATATTCAAAATTTTATGTTGAACATTGCCTTAATATTTCGTAAATAAAATCTGATGTTGAATCTAGTGCGTAGGCTATCATTTTGTGAAAAGAAAACCAAAATTCTCACACCGAATACCATTCCTACTTTTATGAAATCCACAATTTTTGCTTTTTAGCCCTTTCCAGCAAATTTCCCTCTTTCCAGCAAATTTTTCTCGGGAACTTAAATCTGGAAAGGATTTTTGTGCTAAAGAACACAAATTATCGATTTCATAGAAGCAATGTGGGGCATTGTCACTCATGCCGAGACGGTGGTTGAGATTGAGAAAAGAGATTTACTTAAGGGAGCGCCAAGATCAACAGTTTTTTTTTTGGGGGGTGGGAGGTGGGAGGGGGAAATAATTTTTTTTCCAACTATACCCAGCATGCTACTAAGTGTCTTGACTGTTGCTTCACTAGTCGCTAGTTTTAAGTTGTAATTCCGTTTTTGAAACCAAAACCAACAGAAGAATTCAGGACAGCAGGATTAGGGAATAAAATTGATTCCCTTCCCTTACCCTTCTGGGGTGGTTTTTTTCCACAAATATCGTACATGCAACTATCACCAAGAATGTATAAGGTCCAGTCCAGTGGTAAATGAAAACTGCTGTTGCATAATTCTACGCCTTTTTTTTCAGAATGGAGCAGTTTGAAAATTGGCCAGCTCCTTTGCCGTTTATTGAAAGTACCAAGAATGGCCTGGTAATCAACATGAAAACGGCCAGCTGCCTATCGAAAGTTGATGTTCCCCTTGTAGTGGTGGCCATTGCTGGAACATATCGTAGTGGAAAATCTTACCTTATGAATCGACTAGCTGGAAGAAATAAAGGTAGGCTAGCTGATCACAACTTAACTCGTAAAAATTTTCGGTACGTACCGGCTGCTGCGGTTTTGCCGATTGCTCGAAATCGTGTCCGATAGAAAACCAATTTGGGTCAGTTGCCGTAGCTCGAAATTCAACGGCTAGGTCACGGATTTTCACTGGCAGGGTTCGTACGGGCCGTTCAAAGACCTGGAAATGTCCCGGGAAGTAAAAACGAAATTCCAGGCCTGAAAGTTAAATTGTTTGAAAAATGGAATACTGCTCGAAATTCCCAGAAGAGAAAAGTGATTTTCTGTTTTTCGGATCTGTCATCAGTGTTCAAATTAGGTTCAAATACAAACTTAAAAAAATACTGTAACAAATACATCGTGCACAGGAACTATAATCAGAACATTTTACTTTATTAACAATTGCTCCACGTTGCCAAAACTGGCTGTGTGTATAGAACACAGTATATAATATCAGGAGCAAATGAAGATGGAGCAGGCGGTGCTCCTTCTTCATTTGCTCCTGGTAATATAGAAAAAAATGCCAAAAAGAATGCCTGCCTTTGGCCGGGGCCCGCGATTCTTCCTCCTCCGCCCCCCAAAAAGTTAAAATTTTTGTTTAGTAACGTTTCTTGAAAATGTATCTTTCTGTATGTATTACAATTTTATCCGCTAACACTTGACAAAAATGTAATGTATGGGGGGGGGGGGGAGGAGGAGTAAGGGCCCACGGTAAGAGTGCCCCTCTTGAGTGGTTTCCCGGTAGAAATTCAGTTCCTTGTCCGTGCAACCATGTCAGAGCTGGCAACGTTTTCCGTTACGTTACAGCGGATGGGAGTGGGTTCGGGCCATCGCCAAAACCATGGTGGGGAAAAAGACACAGGTACAGTGTCGAGTTGGGCCGCCCGGGAATAAATGAATACAAAATTAATAAAATATCATAGTCTAATGACTGAATGAAAGTTTTGAAATTAGTATAAAAATTGCTTCTCTTAGTAACAGCAGGAAAACGTTTCAAATGCACGCCGATTTATTAAAAAATGGCTTCCGGGGCTCAGCCCAGCGCCCCTCGGGGAAGCTTACGGCACTCACCCAGCCCCGCCCCCACCCCAATCCCCCATTGCCGAGGGGTGCTCAAATTTCTGGCCCAATTAAATTATTTAACCTATAATAGCTTCGGTACTTCCTACCGAAGCCCCTGTAGTACATTCCGGGGAGGCCCAACACCTCCCAGTCCGACCCTGCACAAATAGGAATAGACCCGCTTTCACCTCTTTTTCTTCTCAAATAAAATGCAGGTTCCTTTTGAATCTTTATAATAATATTGGAGGCCGGCTAAAAGGAAAACCACTTCTCCCCTCCTCGCGCCCGCATTGAAAATGCACTCTCCCACTCTACCTGCATGGAAACAGGAGGCAGGCATGAGTGGTCGATCAACTCAATAAAGGTTCAATCTGACAAGTCGTCGGGCCGAACAATCACTTCTCCCCTCCTCGCACCCTCATTGCAAATGCGCTCTCCCATTCTACCTGCATGCAAACAGGAGTCAGGCATGAGTAGTCGATCAATCTGACAAGTCGTCGGGAAGAGTGCCGAAAAAATGTCCCGGGAAAATGTCCCGGGAAATCTGTCCCGGGAAATATCACCGACCTTCCTCTAGTATGACAACAATAGCCTTTTCTTAAATAAGAAAAAGAAAGAACGGAACATTTAATATTCCTGTTAATAATCAAATCTATCCTACTAAATATACATACTGCAGTATTTTTTGAATGATGTGCGTTGCATTCCCTTTTTAGGTATACTTCAAATGGAAATAAGAGTTTTATCTTTTATTTTGTTAGGTTTTCCTTTAGGCAGTACAGTTGAGGCCGAAACGAAAGGAATTTGGGTCTGGTGTCTTCGCCATCCAAACGACGAAAACAAAGCGTTGGTTTTGTTGGATACTGAAGGACTCAACGACGCTGTTAAGGTATAAAAAATAATTACAAACAAAATCGTCAAGTGTACCGTAAGAAAGGGGGATATATGATTAAAGTTTCATTCACTTGTTAAAATGGACACGGATAAAAATTGATGATTGAATTGAAATAATCAAATGTACAATTGAAAAAATTGCATCTGTTTAAGTGCTGTGAAGTGTTGTGCTTTATGAAAAATATATGATTGGTGAAGCACAACAGCACTTAAACAGATGCAATTTTCTCAATTGTACATTTGAGTATTTCAATTAAAAATCATCAATTTTTATCCGTGTACATTTTAACCAGCGAATGAAAATTCAATCATATAACCCCTTTTTTTACGGCACACTTGACGATTTTGTTTGTGGTAATCCTTGTACCTATTTTACAGCTATGGCGTTGCGCTACAAAGCCTTATGCATGCAGCCGATTGTTGCTGCCCACTTTGAAACAATTCAACTCAGCTCTGAAAGCCTGCATCTGCGAAATAATTCCGTATTCTATCATTTAGCCTTCCTTGCATAGTTAACTTACGTCACTTGCCTTAGACGTAAACATTAATTCCTACTAGGTTCTGGATTTCTTGTTAATATAATAATAATAAAAACAATTCGTCACAATAACAACAGGTCTGGCAAGGACCCTGGGATCACTAACAGCCAGCCCAATTTAAAAACAGACGATAACCTCACATAAAGGTAGAGATGTGGCCAAGGGAAGGTGATGGGGATGAGGTATGGGGACACGAATGCCTTACCACCAAGGTTAGACCTGCCAGGGACTCTAAGGCCCCCGATGGCATCGCCAAACGTGTTGGACACAGGAGCTGTAGGATTGGCCCAAGTAAGGTACATGAACAAATGATACAGTAAAAAGCATCGTTATGTGAAACAAAGTATGGTTATCTATGGTAGGAAGTAAAATAAAAGCTTCCCAAAATGGGAATTGTCACCACTTAAAAAAAAAAACAATAATAAAAACCTTAATGCCCCACTAGAGAGTATAACGAAAAGCAATGGTTCCGTGAAGCACCATTGACAGCCTTCAACAACTTAACGGTACAAACACAGTAAGACAAGTAAGGCACTAAAAAAACAAAAAACAATGTAAAAGTCAATAAATACACAAATCAGTTTCCGAACTCGGGTCGAAGAAGGAAGGCATTAAGGCTGCACCCATTTAGCATCTTTCGAAAAGTGCCCAACGACGAGGCCGAGACAACGCGATCACTCAGTGAGTTCCAAGCAGGCACCACCCTCAGTGCAAAAAAGGAATTTCTACAATTAAGAGAAAATTTTAGGAGCACTAATTTAAAACGATTTCCTCGCGTTCGTGACTCTGCATTAATTTCGAAAAACGGTAGATCGATTGGTAACAAGTGGTTAAGAATCTTATATGTCAATATAAGGTCGGCCTTCAAACGTCTCAATTCGAGTGAGTCCAGCTTTAGGATCCTCAAACGTTCACAGTACGGCATACCACGCAAAGCATGAAAGTTCTTCGTAAATCTCCTCTGAACCGACTCGATCTTGTCAATGTCCTTTAAATAGCACCAGTGTCAGCCACCTGTGGCAGATTTAGTACAGCTGCCAATACTTGTCGCAAGGTCTTCTGGCAATCTAGGTAGCATTGTTACCAAGATAACAGCTTCGACATCATCACACTGTCACTCACAGTTAAATCCTAGCTGTGAGAATGCAAAATGAGATCCATTTCATAAACATGCCCTAAAGCATACTCACTCTGTACGATAACGTTTACACACAATCAAGTGCTTTAATTAATGTTTTTCAGGGCGACGTACAACATGATATGATGATTTTTACCCTTGCCGTATTACTTTCTAGTACTTTTGTATTTAATGCCATTGGCCGGATCGATCAAGAAATGATTGAGAAACTTCAGTATCCTTTTTCATAGTTTGTGTTTGCTTGAATGATTAAATGTGCTGCATTAACGTGTAAAGACTCATGTTTTTTTTGTTTGTAATAATGCCATTTATATTCCTGTGGCCTTTGATTGGGACACTGTGGTCTTTGATTGGGACAGTGTTAGCTGCCTGTCTAACTCTTTAACAGCTATATTACAAACTGACAAAGAATCTTTACGTATCTGCTAGTTTACCCTGGAATCGGAAGGCGTATTTTGGTAATGTGGGCCACAGTCTACATATCTTTTGGCCTCCATAGAGGCTAATAAAGAAGGGGAATTGGAAAGGAGATAGCTGGGCCAAGACACTCCCGGCATTCTGATCAAGACTTTTCCTAATTTTTGTCCTATACAGTCAATTTTCCCAAAACTGTGAATTTTTCCCCAGACTGTCACCAAGATCGAGAATATATTCCACGTTTCAGTTCTTAATGAAATAGCGAAATATTACTGATTCATTCAGTCATACACTTTATTTTCCCAGCAGTTTCACTGCCATATGCTTTGCTTAACCGCCTGCTGCCTAGCACATTCTGAGGTTTCTTTAGACAGCAAGCAGAGTGTAGCTGCAATGTCAATACCAGTCTTGGGCGGTTAGCATCCAAGGTTACAGTTCGATCAAACAATCAAACAACACTTGTGATCAGCAACCACAACTATTGGACTTTTGAGGTCTCAACGCAGCCTAAACCGTGACGGCTTTAGGCCCCGGCCTCGTCATAAATTCGGATCTTGAGTGGGATCTTTTACACCGTCTCATACACAATGGATAGCTTTGGACAAGTACTACACAAGTTGTCCATCTTACAGCATCTATTTGTACCAGTAGCCAAACATGAAGAGGTCTTATGAGGAGCAGAGTTCTGAAAATCTTACAAAGAACAGAATATTCATGCAGGGTGCAAGTACCTTTACGTATCTCTGCTATTTTGGAATGGCATAACTGGTCTGAAGTGGTAAACTTGTCCATCTTCTACCAACTTATTCCACTTTCAGTTATTAGGAATGAATTGAATGTGCTAGGCTTCCCAACTACGACGCCGAACGCATAAGTTTTGAGCATAATTAGGAATGAATTGAATTTCCTAAGCTTCCCAACTACGACGCCGAACGCATAAGTTTTGAGTATAATTAGG
>JAHWFP010216204.1:0-30692 GCA_023313725.1 Lithobius niger | reverse complement strand
ACGCTACGCTTGCTTTGCTCCGCCAATTAACGAGGACGTTGAAAGTACTAATTTGTTGCTACCAGTTCTTGGGACTAGATGCCATTAGTGCTGGAAGTTTTTGGTTCGTTGTGGGCTGCGGAACGAGAAACAATGTTTTGTTTTTAAACGGCCTAACTTCGTAGACATCTACTTTGTTTGTTGCGTCATAGATTTCTTACGCCGGACTGGTTGACAAATTTTTTCACTGAAAACTTTTTTTGTAGGTCAATCCGTGTATGGGACTATTCAACAGAGACGTGCCTAAACGTGCTTCGAGGCCACACAAACCATGTCCGAGCTCTGGTTTGGAACCCGGAAATTCCTTATCTTCTGTTTTCCGGAAGTTGGGACAGTACCATTCGGGCGTGGGATGCGAGGGATGGAGCCTGTTTGGACGCTGTCTTCGACCACGGAGCAGATGTTTATGGTAAGATATTACAACTTTTTTACATTTTGAATTTAGTCTGGAGAGTGAATTGCGGCTGTCTGTGTTTATCATGTATTTACACCATGGCTGTGACGTCACGTTAACTCAACGCCATGCTAAATTTCCCTTGCCCTTTTCGCAAAATGCCCTCTTTATAAAAAAAAATTGCCTTTTTTTGCCAACATTTGATGCGGCAGAGCCTGCGGACCCAACAAGGCCTGAAAGGTGCAAAATAAGGGTCTAAAAAGGACAGAAAAGGTTACGAAAAGAAGCAGAAAACAGTAAAAGAGAGTCTAGTAATTGTGCCCTTTTCCTAAAAGTTACCCCTGCGCTCTCGACGGTCTGTGCATGCTACTATTGTAAAGGCATTTTCCGGACTAAAATATCTCCATTTATTAATGAAACTTGGTTATTTTGAAAACAATACGCAACCACAACACCTTAAAATTTTACTACCGGCTGTAACTTTGGAAGTTACACCCGGCAAAAGCCATGGTGTCAGGAGGCAAGAGGGACAATTTTGCTATGGGTAATTCTAACGGAAATTCGTAGGATCTTTTACATGTCACAATCGACGTGAGAGCAAGGCATGACACGGCCCGTCTCTTCCTGAAAGTGCCAGGGGTGGCTGAAGTCAGAGGCGATCCTGACACCTCTGCCGTATGGGATTGTCGTGCCCTCCTTGCCCCGTACTGGGTGTAACTGTCAGACGGCCATTTGTACGTAGCGTTGTTTGTTTTTTCAGTAAAACTTTCTACAAAAACCTTGCTTCCTGGTTCCCTCCCTGTCTTCTTCTGACTTTTAAGTGCTGACTGTGTTAGGGATGTGGACATACTGGAAAACAGTGTGCTCATCATACTGTACGACTCGATAAGCAGAATGGGTTTAAGGAACACATCTTTGAATGTCATGTTTTACAGGACATTTTTAACTCAACCTTGTCCTTTCGTCAACAGCGAGTCACTTTTTTTGGGGTGGGTGGTGGGGGGGGGGGGCCCCACCTTCTTTGGGGCCCGGGCGTGGGGGGAGGGGGTCAAGATTTGTCTTTCAGGGTTTTGAAAAGTTAGGGGATCACCGAAAATTTGTTGATCACAATGTCATTTCCTCCAGCCAAATATACCTCCAAAACTAATGTCCGGGTTCCACAGATATAAGAGTATTGATTCCGTGATCACGATGTTGCCAAATCGTAGAATATCGTAAAATCGTAGTTGCAGAGAACCACAGACCAACGTCGAAGCAATAAACAGGATAAAAAAACAGAAGACGGAATTGCAGGAGATCAAAGTCAGCAGAAGAAACTGAACTGCAGTGCAACACGCCATGCTGGAAAGTTTGCCACCGGCTCTTAAACCTTTAGGATTGTTTGTTGTAAAAGCTTTTTTAACGCAACAAAGGCTATAAAAACGAGTTGTTAGGCCTCGCCCCCTCTACTCAAAATCCTGTAACTGAATCTCGAACCACATTTATATTCAAATAACCGCTTCCCATTATAAAATAAATAATTTTTACACGAAATGAAAGAATAATTAGTTAAGTTTTTTTTTAAGTTACGGAGTTGATCGCACATTTTAAAGTTCATTTTAGTCTTCTGTACACCCAAAACGGTTGGGCAGACTACAGCAACGACTTTGTATTTCCGTCCGTCCGTCCGTCAACCTTTATCAACTCCGCTCAAGTGAACTTCACAAAACATGGCAAATTGAAACATCGTTGCTCCCACATAGCTAACAGGCTTTCGCAGCGTAACTCAATGAAATAATAACATTTGATCGTCGCATTTAACCATTACAGGAAGACATGCAACCGTAAAAAAATAAGGATTTCTTTAGCGACACACGTTTGCTTCATTAATCATGTTGACACCGTGTTGCATGGATGATTACTCTAAAACCAAATTATCCGTAAGCTGCTACTTTACGAAATTAAAACGACAGGTAAAAAGAATCAAACTTAAAAGCTCAACATTAGGCTTAAAAACTCTCGACACCGTGTTGCATAAATGAATAAGCCTACTCTGGACGTCAATTCTCCGTTAGCTGCTACTTACGAAATTAAAACGGCAGATAAAGATTATACCAAAAAGCTGACAATTACGCCTAAAATCTAATACGTTTTAACCGGAAGTTGTGATGGTTTCTACTTTTAGATTATACAACAGAGAGCCCTTGCCCTATTCCTATTCCCCCCTGATCCAATGAGGAGGTACCCCCACCTCGAATGTGAAAGGCCCCCCCCCCCCCAATTTAAAAATCGTGCTACTACATTTCCGACTTGGACTAATAGGTAGGATGTCAACCCCCCTCCCCCAACTATTTTTCTTCATTTATGTGTTGTGTTGACTGTTGACGGGTTATGTTGTGTTGTGGTGACTGGTGGTGTGTTGTTGTCACATAATAAATACCTCATCCCCCCCCCCCCCCTCAGGCACCACTGCAGAGAACGATGTTGCACTGCTTGGTAGAGGTGTGCACCTCAACATTTTCGAAAATGGCGAAAGTGTACAGAAGACTGCTTGCGATTAGATATTCGCTGCAGCCGTTTTTTGTTGTTTTGGAACCAGTTTCGAAAAACACTAAGATCTTTAAACATGTTAAATAAATGGGAATGCACTTCTCAAGCCCATTTGGCTTTCCGTCTTGTCTTTATAGTTACACAATAACTCGTACTAAGCGCGAAAAAAGTGAAAAATCCAAGTGCATTGCCTTAAGTGAATTTCCATCTATACCCAACAGAGGGCTAGTAAACCATCTTTAATGATTCTTGTTTTGAACAGTTTTATAGCTGCTATGTTTAGATCTCACATGCTTTCTTAAGACTATTCATAGTACACACGTTGCTTTATTCGGAACATCAACATCCTGCCACTTTACAAATCTGCTGAATTGAAAACAAGTTTAAAGATGTACAGGGCTTTAAAAAATGCAATCAGTAGAAATGACAACGAAGGCTGTGAGGCGTTGGTAGTCAGAAAATAAAAGCCTGGAGGAAAAATAAACGGATTAAAAACACTCATAAAAACGAGCCACAAATTCAGGAAAAAACATTGATGTAAGACAGGTAGCTAGCAGCCTATTTTTTTTTGGTGGGAAAAAAATTCGCGTATTCGTGTTTTTCATCTCTGCGTCTAAAAATTACTTTAAAAACACGACAAATTAAAACATCGTGGCTACCTTGTAGCTAATAGGCTTTCTCGACGTAGCTCAATGAATTAATACCATTTGATCGTCGTATTTAATCACTACAGAAAACATGCAACCGTAAAAACAAACCGAGTTAAATAAATACAGCCTATTTACGTTGCCTTTTGGACTTATATGTCAGACTATCTGAGCGGGGAATCGAACCCACGACCTTTAAACCAAACGCCGAGGTCCTACCACTGCGCCACATTGATAGTGTTAGTCGAGTCGTGTCAGTGTGGCCCAGCGGTAATGTAATTATTAATATGTTGCCAGCCATCCCCCCCCCCCCCCCACACACACTATAAATTCCTAGATCCGTTCCTGGTAGTGTAAGAGACTATCAAGTTTTTTCAGAAACTGCGTAATTTTTTCTGTCGTGTTCTGGTTATTCTACCAAGTCCTGAGATTGCCCGGTTCAAATCCCCTGATTTTCCCATTCCTCTAAAATGTGTGCTTCCAAACCGTCTCGTAAGGTTTACAATTGAGAGACTTCTTTCAGAAGAGCCCTATTTTCAGTTGGTTTATAAGAAATAAAACTTAAAGAAGCATATTCAAACTACGAAAATTAATTCAACTAAGTTATGTATTATTTTTTCAGGTTTGTCGATTCATCCCTTCAAGCCCTTTATTTTGGTTTCCAGTTCACGTGATTCGACTATGCGTGTCTGGTCAACGGCACCTATGGTACCTCTTTTACCATTATATATTATAACGCAACAGCCATGGAACGACATTATTGGATTCGTAGGTATGTGGCTTTATTATTATTGCTTATTATGGCACTCATTGCTCCGTTTATATTATGACGTATTGTTAAAAAAATTAATCTGGTTGTTACGCCTCACATTTCACATTTTCCCAGTGCAGTTACCCCCCCCCCCCCAACCCCAAGTTAAGAGAAAAGTTATTTTGCAAAGAAAGATGACATTTACGAGTGCACTTCAAAAAATTATAAAAATTAGCTCTTGAAAGGTTTCAAACACGTAAAACTCCGTCGGCAAAAAGAGTTGTTTTACGGGGCTCCAAGGGACTGACAGCAACCCACCGGCGGGGGGGGCCGCAGCTAAATGCTCGCACTCCATTCTGACTTCCATCATTTCCCCCCTCCCCACGGGTCCTGCGTGCACCTCACTACATGGAGGGAAACGCAGAATCAAAGACCATAACGGACAATGGAAGGAATTTTAAAATGGTGGAAATTCCGTTCGCTTCCCCCGTTTTTAGGCGGTATGGAATCAACATTAAAGAGACATTCCCACCAAACAAAATAAACAACAATTTTTTTTTTATATTCCACCATTTTAAAATGTAGCCCCAGACGTGTGCGTATTTCATACCGAATTCCAATGGCGCTCTAGTTCATCAAAGGAGATTACTGTATTTATTTATTTATTTGTTTCCTTAAATGGGAATATGATAATGCACAAAACAGTAAGATATATTATACGTATATAAATATGCTTTACATAAACCAAGAAAAGGAGAAAAAATTAAAAAATAAATAAATTAAAGCATAAATAAAGCTAAATTTAAACAAGTCGTGAATCTTTTAACAGTAAAACCGAAATAAAGGGAGAACAAGCGGTTAAAGTAATTGTAAAATTAATCAACAATTTCTGACTATTTTTGAATGAAACCACCGAAGTAGCTCCTACAACGTGGTCATGCAAAAAGTTCCAAAGTTTTATCAGGCGATGATCAAACGAATTTTTGATAAAATTATGTTGACGAAGTGTTCCGTAGTAAAATACAAAAGTGTTAAATTCAAAAAGAAAACTGGCAAAATGACGTGCAAATTGAAGCGACTTGTTAGCGTCTTTTAGCTTAGGGGGTACGATCTGTGTGACG
This sequence comes from Lithobius niger, assembly GCA_023313725.1. NCBI lineage: Eukaryota > Metazoa > Arthropoda > Chilopoda > Lithobiomorpha > Lithobiidae > Lithobius > Lithobius niger. The sequence continues at coordinate 25,211 of JAHWFP010216204.1, read as the reverse complement.
ACAATCTACACCAGTTGTTATTTACAATGTATACATATTACGAAACGTTTTTTTGCATTCACTTAAAATATATGCATTTTCCTGCCATAAACAATCCTGAAGGCGCTGGGAAACGTTACCTAGCAACATGTCATTACACCCAAATCGTTACGGATTCCGACAGCTTTGCTTCATCGTTAGGCCTAACAGCCGATCACGTACCCTATAGGAACAAATTCGGAGTACCGTTGTTATTAACAAAAATGTATCGATCGTCTTAATAATAATTATTAATTATGTTTAATTTATAATAGTTATGAAATTACAAATTGATAAATTATAACTTCTAAATTAACATTATAAATTATTATTAATTATTAATTTTGCGCATTGAGAGTGCAGAATGGCGATAATTTCTCTAACTGAATACCCCACGAGCTATTGTGAAATGACCACATCTTTCCAACAGTAGTGTTTGGTCTTTCAAGGGCCCCCGCGCACTGGGGGACCAGGTTGTGCGGCCAGTGGTCGTCGCGGCCGAAAAACATGGCAACAGGCCACGCGGTCACATAGTCCTTTTTTCATTGATAATTCTCGATCACGTGGTGAAAAATGTTCACGGAGGAAGTATGGTTGCCCTGTGGCCGCTTGCACCCCACCCGACACACCAGTGGCCGCTGCCGCCATGTGCACGGGGCTACATAATACCATAAGCATTCTCGTGCAGCTTGGCCGCTTAGTGCGCGGGGGGCCCTTAACTCACTCGTGCGATTCATTGGCAGATAATTGTCCTTGTGATTTGCACTCGTAAAATTAACGTCCGCCTAAATAGCACTCGCGAGTTTGTAGGGGCCAAAACACTCGTGGTGAAAAAAATTAAAAATAATTTCCTCAGCTCTGGGATATTAGGTATACGATAAGGTTTGCTTTAAGTAGCTATTTGATAATATTATCGAAGTTTGTATTTTACAGATCGTGGTTACAGCCTGGGAGGTCCAACCCTTCTTTGCGGTCGCCAGTCGGTGGAATTAAAGGCATTAGCTGGAAAACAAGGCAAGCAACATTCAACAAACTTGCAATTTTTCTCCGAATTCTTCAGTGTAAGTCTAAAAAATACCGTTATTTTTACGTGCAGCGATTTTAAAGTGCCAATGAATATAGCTTAGTGCCTTTTGAGACGAATGTTTTTAATTTCAGTGTAGAAATTTAGTCAATGTAAAAAAAAATACAGTAACGATTGCCTCGGTAATCACACGATGATTGTCAACAGTTTCCATAAAGCAGACCAGGCCAAATATATTAATCATAACTCGTGTATTAGTACAGAACTAAATTGTTTGCAATGGTGTTTTTGTTAAAAGTTCAAGCTGAGGCCTATTGGTGACAATGCTACAGTGTGTTAATGTTTTCTTTTTTGCTTTAAGTTTTTTGTATGCGTCACATATCAAGATGGCGTTGTTTGACTGCACCTCATGTCAGTGTGCTGGTGTTTCTTACTTTTCCTGAGCTTGTGAAAAAGGCCTTAATGATTTAATACGGCCGAAAATTAAAGACATTGTTGTTTTTTGTACTTGTGCGTGTCTTCACAGTGTAAGATCTTACTCATGTAACATCACAGTGTAAGATTTTACTCATTGAGATAGAGAAATACCCCCTACCTCCCACCTAACTTTTCTTCAGATGCCCTGTAAACCTTTCGGACCGAATTAATTCTGGTGACTTTTTTTAACTACCTCGGTCACGGGATTCGAACCTGCACTCGCTTGGTTTGGAGGCGAAGATGCTGCCCATTCGGCTGTTGCTGCTCGCTTTGCTCAGGTTCCCCGAGGCAACTTCACAAAGCTCGCTACGTGTCTAAGGACGTTTCCCTCCATCGAGTAGCTGAGCCCGTTTGGGATGTCATAGGATGCCTCGTGCTCCAAATGTGTTGGAATGTTGATAAGCTTTTGTCCTTTTTGTTTTAGCATTCCTGGGGAGTTTCAAACTTGTGGGATTTAGTAATGGTCATTCAAGGTCGAGATCCTTCTCAATTAACGAAGAATTATCGTAAAGGCATTGTCCATTCAAAACATCTAGTGAAAATGAAAATGGTACGTATCTTATGTAAACATTTATGGACCAACACATTCGTTGCATACGTGGCACTTTAGTCATTAGTCTGGCAACTTTTCTTTCGCTTTAGTGGAGGGGGTGGTTTTGCTCAACCCCTAACCCAGCTGTTGTGATGCCCCCCCCCCCCCCCCCCCCCGGCCGGGGTCAACCGTCCTCTTAATTTATTTCTTCATATTAATGCTTCAAACATAAAACGAATTAAAAAAAACAAAAACGAAGTTTTTTTATGTTTAAGGCAAGGTTTAACTGATCCGAAGGCAAAACAGCAAAGGAACACAAATAAACTTTCCTGTAAGGATTCATATGCCGCAGTGTTCCCTTACTGTTTAGTCCACGTGAAACCTTACTGCTGAATTCACATGTTTTTAATGTTAATGCTTCATATTAATGCTTCAAGCATAACAGGAATGAAATGCGTTGGTTTTCTCAAGTTTCAAAGGATGACAGTAGCAAAGCAGTAAGATTGTCTTCGTTCAAAGTTGACGCTAGGTAACGAAATTTATTAGAGTAGGACAAAATTTTTACTGATGTGTTGTGCTCCACCTCCTCCCTCCAACCCTTAAAGATGTGTATTCCCTTAGCACGTGCCCCTCTATAATTGTAAACACACTCTCAGCCTCAGATAACCATTTCTACGCACCTTTACATTACAATAACTCCTTCCGTACGTAAAAAATGAAGTTGTAATCAAATTAATCTGCTTAAAAAAAAAACCAGTGCAACGAAGATCTTTTCGTACGTCGTCTTGTTCCCAGAAAACTAATGGCTGTGTCAGCTGTTGTTCTTGTACTGCTTTTCAGCTAAACAAAACCGAAAATGAAATAGCTGCTTTTTAGTGAAGGTGGTACGATAAAGTTTGAACACCGTGTCGGTTTTTTTTTTTTCAAATTTCGCACACCCATTTCACGCTTTATTTGTACATTTAAGTTCAAAAAGCAATAAAATTCAAAAATCAATGAACTTCAAAAATCAATAAAATTCAAAAATCAATAAAATTCAAAAAACAATAAAATTAAAAAATCAATGAAATTCAAAAATCAATGAAATTCAAAAATCAATAAAATGCAAAAAACAATAAAATTTTTAAAAAAATCAATGAAATTCAAAATCAATAAAATTTTTAAATCAATGAAATTTTTGTAAAATCAGTAAAATTAAAAATCAATAAAATTGGACAAGGGGTTTTGGGGACCATGATTTTCAAATATCAGAAATCTATTCTATTTTCTATTCTAGTCTATTCTATCCTAAAAGATTTTTCAATAATTTTTCAGTCGGAAGCTCAGGAGCTGGAAATGACGACATCAAGTCGTTTTGGCCACAAAGGTCTAGGAGGTCCCAGTAAAGAAGACAATCTTCGAGCAGCAGCTGAAATTCAGTTGAGAGTCGGGAATCTGCACAAATACTGTGATATCCTTGTACAATTGGGGCAAGTAAGTTATAGTAGGAATTAACGGAACAAAAAACGGCATCACCATTTCGTAAAAAAAGCTTTAGAGCTTGTATCCCCATACACACAGCTGTGAAACTACACAAATAAACACGGATTAGAGTTCACTCGAACGCAACGAACTATGATTTGAACTCCAATTCCAGGGAACAAGGGCTGTTTTTACTCAATGATTATGTCGGAAATTGAACGCAGTTTATGTTTGAAATGTTTAATGTTTGTGTGTGTGTGTATGTTTGTGCACTCAATTTGTATATTGTGCAGGTCTTTTTTTATGCTTATCAGTGTTTGTTTTATATTTTAAGTCTGTTTCGTGTGGCTACATGTGTATCTTGTGTGCACTTATAATTTGTGAAACAGGCAGACTCCTCGTTAAGACAGTTTTTTTGCCTGTGCTTATGTTTGATGGTTTCTGTTTTAGGTCTAATTCGTGGGAGTAATAACATGTTCATTTTGTGCATGTATTTATGGCTATGGTGCGTTTGCCATAATCCTGTTTGCCATAATCCCGTTTGAAGACCGATTTTATGGCAATCGTCCCAGCCCTTGAGCATTTTCCCGTTTCTCGAAATTATGCACTTCTCCTTTTCTGTTGAATTTCCCGTTTGCCATAATTTCCCGTTTGCCATAACCCCTTTTGCCATACAGATGGATTTGACGGCATTTATTAACTGCGTATGGATTGTTCACTCCTGGTGCCGAGATCCTACCCATCTGTTGACAAAATTGGTTACTGTTTGTGATGCCAATTGAAATCCAGGGCTATGCTGTGTGGACACATTAAAACTTTACTTTTTATTTGATGTATTTTGAATTTTTCTGTAGGCTAACTTTTTTTCTAACGTGGTTTAAAAACAATAAAAGTAGTGTAGTCGTGATACCACACACGAAACTTTTACTTAAACATGGAGCAACATTATGCATAATTTGGATAATTTTCTGAATTTGAAAATTCAGAAATTTGGATAATTTGGATAATATTCTGAATTTTTTTTAGTTTTCAAATATTTCGAAACGTAGACCAACATTTCGGATCCCATAATTGGATTTTGGATTCAGAAAAGTGATCCCTATGTTGTGGAAATTTAATTTTAGCATTTTTTTTTAGCGTGGGGAGGATGAAATTTTCTTTTAAGGCAAGGCCACACGTGCTATCATTCTGTCATCCCCCCCTCCATAAACGTGTGTTATTTGGACACATTTAAACATTTTGAAACTTTTCTTTTTAATTCGATGATAATTTGACTTTTTTCGCACTTTCTTTTAAAACTTTTTTTTATAAACGGTTTAAAAACAATAAAAATAGTTTAATCATGATACCACACATAAAACTTCTATTTATACATGGGGCAACATTATGCACCGAACGAAAGTTGGACAATTTTTTTTTTTTTAATTTCGAAACATAGAACAACATTTTCGTTGTTGCCTGAAGAAGTTGATCTGGTCGAAGGCTGTAAAGCAAAGTCCCTACCAGTCTGTTCCGACCAGGGTAGAGTGAGAGACTACCAGGCTCCTTCAGCAGCTATGGGATTATTCTAGCATATTCTAGACGTTAATTCAGCCTGCGATGATCCCCGAAGATTACCCGGATCGGATCCTTGCTTTCGCCCTCCCTTTACAAGACTTCTTTCTCCTTTAAAATGTCTAGTAAGATCAAAATTGAGCCAGTTCATCCACACGTGGATTAGCTTCCTTCATATGACTTAAGGTTCCACGAAATTCATTAAAAAATAACAACGGATAATAACTAATAAGCACACTTCATGTGGGCAAAAAAAAAAAAAACCCCAAAAACCGTTTCTATACCAAAGGTTAACCCCCCCCCCCCCCCCCCCCTCGGCCGCCCCCCCCCCGCGGGGAAGCTTGAAAGTACACGCGTGAGCTTACACTTAAGGAAAATTGTATCCGAATCCAAAATCCAATTATAGGATGCAAAAATGTTGTTTCTATTTTTTGAAATATTGGAAAATTCATAAACGATTGTCCAACTTTCGTTCGGTGCATAATGTTGCCCCATGTATAAGCAAACGTTTCATGTGTTGTATCATGATTAAACTATTTTGTATTGTTTTTAAACCACTATAGAAAAAAAGTTTTAAAAGAAAGTTAGAAACAATTTCAAATTAACATCGAATTTAAAACAAAAGTAAAGCTAACACAGCTCCAAATAACACAGCTCTGCATTTCAATTAGAATGACAAACAGTAACTAGTTTTGTCAACAGATGGCGCAGAAATTCAGCACCAGGTGTGAATAATCCATACGCAGTTTTGGACGGGTACAAACATTTTTTCTTGAAATTGGGTTCTAGGATGATGCCGTCAAATTTGTCGGTATGGCAAACGGGAAATCCAGGACAAGAGGGGAAGTGTGTAATTTCGAGCAAACGGGAAAAAGCTAAAGGGATGGTACGATTGCCATAAAATTGGTCGTAAAACGGGATTATGGCAAACGCACCGTGGCCACTGTATGTTGTATTTTGTGTGTGTGTATTTTTGTGTGTGAAATATCTAATCGTTCTGTATGTTTGATTAGTGATTACATGTATGCGTTTGCATGGAGGCTGGTATGTCATGATCCTTGTTCCCTGGAATTGGAGTTCAAGTTATAGTTTTCTATGTATTTGTTGGTTTCAGTTTTCTTTCTGTTTCATGTGTGTGCATATGTTGTGTTGTATGTGTGCATTATTTTGTGTAAAATATCAAACCGTTTTGTTTGTTTGATTAGTGATGTAGATGTATGCGTGTGCATGGAGGCTGGCATGTCACAATCCTTTTGCCCTGGAATTGGAGTTTAAATTTTAGTTAGTTGTGTTCGAGTGAACTCTAATCCGTGTTTATTCGTGTACTTTCACAGGTGTGAGTATGGGGATACGAGCTCTAATACTTGTTTTTCTAAACGGCGAAGCCGTTTTTTGTTGAGTTAATTTGTTGTCTTTTTTCGTTTCCTATTTATTGCTACGGTCTGGTCTGTGCGGTATTTCCACTGCCCTCTCAATGTTGTTTGCGAAAATACGGGACATTAGAAAGGCGTATTTATGATTATATTCCGCTCAGGCTTTGTCCCATGTCTATTATTTGACGGCAAGACACTAGCGTGTGTCTAGGTTTAGCACGAGTGTCATCTCGAAGAGTATAGTTGATTTTGCATTGTTGCAGGCAAATGTAACATTGTGGCCTTAGGGCCTTAGGGCTTCGGGCAGATGACCAGGAGTGGTTAACGCTCGTTAAACCCTTTGAAACCCTTTTGAACATTGTGGCAAACAATAGCGGAAACAACTCAACTGGCTTCCCGAAGCCTGCAGTGGAAAATTAAATAAGTCATTGAGTCGTGTTGGCCGCCCAATTTTGAGGCCATAAGGCCTCAAAATTTAAGACTTCGCACCCTATGGTTTAAAACTTGAAGATTTTGGGAAAACCAGGACCATTTCATTTTGGTTCTCCACAACGAGTTAACGGTTTAACGGTTTTTTTTTATTAGAAGCCCTGGTCGAAAGCCACTCACTCCTTTACTATAGCTATACAAAACAAAACTCATACAGACTCACAGAAAACACCCAGGCGACTCTACTGCACCCCCGCACATACCTGCTAACTTAACCAAGATACAACGACAATGTTACTTTCCCCACGCTCAAGCATCGTTGCATCTTGTTCGAGTGAGATGTATTCCGATCTTGTGCGCCTCGCCTCTTTGTTGTACCATTGTTTTGAAATCACCTCACGTAATTTAGTCACGAAAACCTTAAATGAACACAAACATTTACCCATACCGCAACAAAAAAAATGTAAGACTTAACAGCAGTAGCCGAGGGGGGCGGGGGGGGGGGGGTAACCAGACCAAAGTTAATGGGGCAAACTACAAATGGCCCTACAGAAGGTCCTAAAAGGTCGTCTTGCTGCCTCCACCCAACCTCCCAAACACTGATCTGTTTGGTTATTTTTTTTAGGAGATGCTCAAAATGAGGAATGTTGCACTTTTCAGAAGCCTTTTTTTTTCAATACCTAAGATTTGCTATCAATATTCATAAATATGATGGTTGCACGTAAGTGAATGAATGGACTTTATATAGTTTTGCCTTTGTCTTTTTTTAGTGGGAACAAGCTTTGGCTATTGCGCCAGCAGTATCTTTGAAATACTGGAGAGAGCTAGCTTCAAAGTAAGTATATTGGTTCGGCTTTGAAATGCTTTGTTCCTATCAAAAAGGCTAGTATGCGTATCGTCTGATGCCAAAGTGTGTTTAGCACCTCTTTAGCACGTTAGAAGCTTTAACGTGGGCAAGGTGGTGGGAATGCCATTTTATTGTGGTAGATTTATCTCAAAAAGTGTTCATCTCATTTCTCTCGTATCGCAATTATCTCATATCAAATTCTAGTTATTTAATTTATCTGAATATCTTCAAGGAAAAAAACAACAGGTATTAGTATTAAAAAAAACCGCTTAGGCGTACAAAACATGGATGTATGTCTTAAAGAAAACGTATTGCTCTAAAGGAACAGAAACAAGAAAAAGACATGTAAGCCATCAAGATCGCACTAACACGTGTAAAAGAAGCTCCAGACTGTTTTTTTGGGATGCTGGAGATTGCTGTACACGCAGTGGCGTAACTAGCGTTTTGTACTGAGGGGGCTACACTAGGCATTTAGCCGAATGGTGTGGAGAAAGAACCGAATAAGAGCTCCGGAAGCTGATGCATTGTTGCTATTTTCAGGCATTTTTTAGCCTTGTAAAGTGCCATTGGAAACATTTTTATAAAACCAGTTTTGCTGACTACATTATACGCATAAAAAAATTTTGTTATGTAAATCTTTCAGTTTTTCATCTAGATACTTATTTTTTAAACACTGATACTTTGTTAGAAAGTTTGGGAATTTTCAGCAAAATATGGAGTTAGTAATTCTGTTTATCTTTACTGATTTTCGTATTTTTTCATTTGTTACCTGGTTACTTTAGTGATTTAAAGGAGAAACAGTAGGAGTATAAATTAGCTAAAATGAAAGTTAAGTCTTTGACCTCAAAATGCAGCCATCTGACGGTAAATGATTTTTCAGCTATGGAAAAAGTCACTTGGCCAATTTACCGAATAAGCTTTCAAAACTTCACAGAGGGGGCGATCCCCCCCTTTGCCCCCCCCCCCCCCACTAGTTACGCCACTGTGTAAACGTTTTAGTACGTCGCTGATGGCTTATATGTTGTTTTCTTGTATCTATTCCTTTAGAACTTTAAGTTTTTTACCAGGCCTACATTCGTATTTTATGTAACATTACAATTACTTCTGACTCGTATAAATTAATGTTGTTAAGGCTTAATTTTCCTATTTTAAACCGCGTCTGAAACTGTTTTGCTTCATTCACTCTCACCTATTTAAATGTTGCAAAAGCTATTTTGCACTTAATGTAGTTCCACAGTTCCACAAGTATATTGTTGCGAATTTTCAAGATGCCATAGCTTTCCATCGATGGGCGTAAAATTCTTCTCGACATTAACTCAAGTAGTAAGAAGAATGTAGTTGCTAGACCAAGAAGCATATAAATGCATACACATCCGTGGAACGTGGGCGTGCCTGTGTTGTAACTATCGCTTTAATTTCATCCCTTGTCACAAGGTAGGTCGTCTGTGAGAGAAGCCGTGAGTTTCGTTTCTCAGCTCCAGGTCTTTGATTCAACATCGTGTGAATTTTGTTGTACCGAAGCGCCGTTAAAGAGCGTCAAGTTTCCGTCATGTGCATGAACTGGCATTGAGCCAGGAGGCAAGACACGCGATTTCTACCCAGTTAGCCTTGGCTTGAAAAAGCCGTCTCCTACCCGGTTTACGGCTAAGGAACGCCGCATGTGTGAAGAGTGGTTTTTTTTCATACTTATCTATTAGGTTAGAACCTATACAGCATATTTTCCATGTTGGTTATCCCAGAAAATAGTTACGACCAGTCGTTCCGCATTCGGCCGCATGGAGTCGCCACCCAGAACGAGAGATGGAACATGCGTTAATAATATCGTGGGCACTCTATTGAGCCTTACATGCCTTCCTGGTGTTACTTTGAAAACTATACCAAACTATTAATTTCTTTGAAATATTTCAATAGTTTCTTATTTTCAGACGAATGGAAGTTTTAATGGAAGAAGAAAACGAACTGGCTCTGGCGTATGGCGTTGCAACAGGGGACGTTGCCAATTTAGTCCAATTTAGTTTGAAAAGGAAGCAAGTACAAGAAGCCTACCTTTTGGCCACTGCTGCTAAAGATGGCGCAATAGGTTACCATGGTAACAAAGATGGTGGAGAAAAGTGTAATGAGTCCAAGACGAGAAATGGACCGATTGCACAAAACATTAAGTAAGTAGAATTTACAACAGTAATATCACTAGAGGCTGGTTTAATAATGATAATTTTTGCTTTCTTTCCGCAAAACCAGCGCCATGCACGACTTACAATGAAAAGACTAAAACTCAAAAGATACACCTTTCTACTCGGTAATTATGCAAATCCAAGCTTTACTTGTCGCTGAATGGTCACCGACAAACAAACCACAGATATATACAGTATATTTCGCTAAGAGGAAGCTTGCTTTCAATGTCATTATGGCTGTATTAGGGCAACAACGTCACTTAACTGAATCGTCGGACTTCGATGGAAGCTAGAAGCTGCTCTTGTCAGGATTCGGAGCTTTTATGCTTAATTTTGTTTATGAGCGTCATAAAAATGAGGTTTAGGCCTACTTAATATAAAATACCAATGCTGAAGCAAACGAAATTACAGGTTGGGTGACCAAATATGACGGTGGCTAGCATCGCTACGCCAGGTAAAGGAAACCATTGTTAACGTCGTAAAACTAAATGCCATACATCGAAATTACGTCGTAAATCGAAATTGTAAATCGAAATCGAAACCGTAACTACGATTTACTTCGGAGAATCTTTAGCGTTAAGAAAACCAAAATTCTCAAACCGAACGCCACTTGTGCTTTTATGAAATATATAAGATGTTCATTTTATTACTCGTCTGCTTTTCAGCAAAATCTGGAAAGGAGTTTCGTGCTTATACACACAAATTACCTATTTCATAGAAACAATCGGGGTACTATAGCCGATAATTCTTTACTTCTGCCAAGAACAAAACTACACCGTTTCGCAAACCAAATAAACAAAAAGGTTGCACCAACGGTAAAAATCAAAGGCAAGTTATATCGATCACAATTGTAACGCTCAAATTCAAAAACAAAAATACTCTCAGTACGGTATTTTGCGAATTTTCGATAGGCCTAATAGTCCGAGTGGTGTTAATTTCGGCCTCTCCTATCTTCTTCAGGCTTCATTTCTTGTGCTTGCTTCTGTTTTACATTGTCATGAGTGCCAGTGTTTTTGTTTTTGTTTTTGTTTTTGTTTTTGTTTTACTAAGCACAAAATCGATTGGGACCAAACAACTACCCTGCTGGTGTCTAATAGTAGAGGGATTTACATCTAAGAGGACTTAAATCGCTGGCGATTCAACACTGTGTGGCGAGCGAACAACCACTCATGAATCTACAAGGGCCGTCAAACCCTAACATCAAATTCCTAATCAGTAAAGAGTTGGGGGCACACCTCTCGCGCAAATGGGATCGTGCTAGCTTTGAGCAGACGACACGCGAGAAGTACAGTGGGCAACGGTTTCCACGCATTTTCAAAAACACTAGCACTCATGACAATGTAAAACAGAAGCAAGCACAAGAAAGGAAGCCTGAAGAAGATAGGAGAGACCGAAATTAACACCACTCGGACTATTAGGCCTATCGAAAATTCGCAAAATACCGTACTGAGAGTATTTTTGTTTTTGAATTTGAGCGTTACAATTGTGATCGATTGATTTCGAACATTCAAAGTAGAAGATGGTTCATTTTTTCGCAAGTTATATTGTGCTGCACAATTTAAATGGACTGTAACAGAAGGGTGCCAGATTTTCTTTGTGGGCTGGGGGAGGGGGAAGTGTGCCCCGTGTGCCGCCACCCCTACCACCCCCACCCCCCAAGTACGCATCTGACTATCAAGATTATTCTGGCAGAAATAAGTTAAACATGTTAACGTAAACCTACTCAAGACAATAGAAAAAACATAATTTAGGATTTTCGGCTTTTCATCTGGTAATTTCTAAGGAAAAAAAAGCTGATCAGTTTGGTCCGAAAATATGTCATACCTCCCCAAAACAAAACTTAAGGATTCCCGTCATGCTTTTCGCCCTTTTTAAGTCATGATGTCAAACGCCTGACTCTTTCGGCAAATTAATTCCACCGACCAAAACTTCAAACGTTAAATGAAATACCTGGATATTCCGCAGTACGCAATTTTCAAATTTTTCATTTAACCTTCAAACTATTATTCGATGGAATTAACTCAACGAAAGAGCTTATTAGAGTTTGATATCACGAATTCAACTGGCTGAAAATCTCGGCAAGAATTATCAACAAGTTTTGTTTTGGGAACATAAAACAAGAATGAATTGGTTGCAAATGCAGTATGCAAAAGAAGTATCTGCAAACATATGCCAGGTCTCTCTAACACCTTGTCTGTGTTTAGAAACTCTCTAACCATTTAAAGTAAATATATGATACATTTTTAGCCATACTAAGAATAAGGTGTTGGGACAACAGCAGTTGAATTTCAGCAATTCATATGTGGACCTCAGGCCAACTTGGTTAATACCTTTTTAAAAATATATAATTGGTGCTAGAACGATAATGGTTCCGGACACTCACAATACGTTCAGCAAAAGTTGATTAACTTGCTGCTGCACAAAACAGACCAAACCTTCCATTTACCAACAATCATTGCAAGAACCCACTAAAGTGTGAACTGTAACTGCACCCTTCTGTTACAGTGCCAGCGTTAATCACTTAAGACGAAAACATGGCAGTGTACGATAATTGTGGCCAACAGAGAGAGAAGCTTTACTAATAAAATAAACTGTTCTCATTATTCACGACTTTTCAAAGCAAACTTATGTTTGGTATTTGTTGTTGTTATATTTCTTTATTATTTTCTGTTTTAGATATATGGAAGAAGTAATGCAAGAAATGGCCAATAAGTATTTCTACAATGGCTCCCCCGTCCACGCTGCATGTTGCCACTTGGCAGTTGATGATATTCAGGTGGGCTTAGAATATATCATGTTGAGTCTCTTCAGAAACTTTTCGCAAAGTTACTGCTGATCTCTCTTCAGAAAAATAATAATGACAATATATTTACTTTTCTTTTATTTTAGGGAGCATTGCTGCGCCTCATACGAGGCCAAGAATTGGAATTAGCTGTCAGTGTTGGCCTTGTTCTTGAAAAAGAAAATGATATAGTTAATATTGCCTTAAGATATTTAGCTCGAAAATGTGAAAGGCTGGGAGAATGGTGAGTAAGATCGCACATTAATTATTCCCATAACAATTGTGAAAAAAATATTGTCAGAAAATGATATCGTAACCAAAACCAAAACTGGTAAAAGGAGTTACTATGTTAATCTTACTGAAAAATACTTAAAATGTTAAATGAAAATCGTGCACTGCTAGAAATGTTGCGTAGTGTGTAGTACATAAATTAGAATTAGTTGTTATAGTGCTACTGAATTTTCACTGCAACCAAATAAATTTAAATAATGCCTGGAGTTGCAATACAGTTGCAGATCTGATCAAATGTCACTTAAATATTTCATCAAATAAATATATTTACTATTTGATAATCATAATAATAATAAATTTATGAAATAAATGTATTTAAGCAAATCCAATAAATTTGTTTAAGAAATTGACTGTCTAATGGCTACGGATACAAATTCTTTATTGGCCGAGCGAGCGAAGCGAGCGAGGTCGAATAGTTGAATGCAGTGGCGTAACTACAATGAGGCGGAGGAGGCAGCCGCCTCCGGGCCCACCGACTTTGGGGGCCCCCTCACTGGCCCCATTTTAAAATTTGTTTGTAACCCCAAAATGTGACAAAGTTACTACAAAAGTTCCGTGAAAAAAGTTGTGTTTGTGTTGGAAAAGGTTATTTGTTTTATTCTTTTTATGAAGGGGGGGGGGGTGTCCATTGGGCTCTTGCGTTATGTGGCAAAAAATGCAATTTTTTTTATGAAGGGCCCCTCTGGGCTCTTGCCTGTATTACAAATACGGCAATTTTTATGAAGGGGAGTGGGTGGCCCCTCCACTGCACTGTAAAAACAGAAGGGGGGCGACCTCCTCCATTTAGAAGGGGGGGGGCGACCTCTACTGGGCTAATGCCTTGTGTGGCATACTGCATTTCTTTTTTTTAATGAAAGGGGCCCTCCACTGGACTCTATTGTGTGGCAATAATTAATTTTTTATGAAGGGTGGGAGCCATCCACTGTACACCCGCCTCCGGGCCCCAATTTTGAAGTTACGCCTCTGGTTGAATGAATGTTCGCCTTGGAAACATTCACGTTTTCCAGTGAATGGCTAGCCAATTTTTAGTACCAGCTGCAATGGAGCCCAATCTGGAAAGCTACAGGCCCCGAACATTATATGGAGAACATACATTTCGCTTATTGTAAAGAATGCGGAAAATAAGTACAAATGGTAATGAAAACACTATTACGCCCGATTTTTATGCGTTTTGAAACAACGCGGTCTTTTACCATTTAGACACCAAATCTCGTGCGGTGGGACAGTCCACCCTGACGCACTTGTTGGATTCGCAGGGCACTAGGAAGATCTCAAATAAGAGCAGCACGGGGTAGAAATCGTACAGGTGAAGTGTTTCCGAAAAATATTCGGAATTAAGGAAGTACTCTTACAAGGATCGTTTAAGTAAATTAGGCCTTGACTCCTTAGAATTGAGAATGCTCCATGCGGATTTTTGCCTCGCGTTTTCTGTCTTACGTGGGTTTACCAGATAGACCCCCAACAAATTTTAACGACAATCAAGTTTATCTAAAAACTTGATTGTTGAAAATGTTACTTTAGTAACAGAGTCGTTACAGCCTGGAATGCACCACAGGGGCTTGCCGTCCGTCGCTCGCGTGGATACTGACTCTGTAGAGCAGTGACACGACATAGCATTATTGTATATAACTCTATGCTGGAGCCTTAATGGGTTAGCTGCAAGGGGCACTGCAGAGAGAAACAGAAGGGCGTCATACTGAAGCCGATGCTGTGAAAAGTGATTTCTTAGACCTAAAACGTGCGATTTTTGTTGTTGGAGAAAACAACGTTATTTTAAGCCTAAGAAATCCGCTCTTCCGTTTTTTTTCCCTCTATTTTTATGTAGTGCACCTTGTCGTTATGCCCTCCAAAACCCATACTGGTACCAAGCTGGTACAATATGGCGGCAAATGTCACTGCTCTATACATAAAATGAAAGGGGTAAAACCAGCTAGAGGTTTGTTTTTTTATTGTACTTATTATAATCACTGGAACTCGTGCTGCACATCTTTATTTATAAATCGTCTCACATTCGAAGTCATTATTTGTACGTTGTCCAGAGCAACCTGAGAAGCGTTTTAACATCGAGGTAAAAGCCCCGGCCCTTACCGGAAGTTGACTGGGATAGCAAAAACTGAAAGACTTCTCAGATAGCTCTGGACATCCTACGGTGGCGTGTACAGACTAAAGTGGGCCCCTTGCACAGTACTGCATGCGGGCCCTTGCATGGGGTGGGGGGGGGGGGACATTGACTACAGTGCAGCCCAGAGGCGGGGGGTCTGGAGGGAATGCCCCCCAGAAGTTGATTTTTTTTTTAAAATCCACGTTAAAATTAGGCAAAATGCTGAACTTTGGACCTAATATATTCAGCAATGGTTTGAAGTTCATTCACTGTTGGGCAACTTTGTATTGTATCACTGGAGTAGTGAGCACAAGTGCAAGCAAAAGTGTTTTGGGGAAGGAAGATAGAAGGGTCTGAGAACATTTTTTGGCTATTTTGAATGTATTACGAGACACACATTTTCAGAGTGGTCGAAAAAATGATCACTCTGCGTGTCGGACTGTAGTTGCAGGGGGGGGGGGCTTTTTTAATAAACTAACTGGTGGCACAAGTGTGTGGCTCTTAACACATTCAAGACATCAAATAAAAATATCACAGAACCTTCTTTCCCAAAATCACACCAGTAAATCAGTATTAAGAGGCTTCAAGTTCACAAACACAAATGTTTACTGAGGAATGTGATAGACAATTTTGGGAAGCTTTTAAACTGTCCTCTTGCCCAAGCAAGGAAACAAAGTTCGCTTTCTTGATTTTCTACTCGTAAGTCACTATCGGACTCCCAGGACGAGGTGCTGTCTGTGCAGACATGTTGAAATTTAAAATTTGCAAGTTTGCTTGCAATTGATAGGTGAGCCGGGGGCCCCAACGCAGGTGTGCCCCTGACTCCTGCCAGTCAGACTATATGGTGTACACGCCACTGACATCCTAGTGGTACAAATAATGACTTAAAATGTAATATGTTAACAATAAAGACGTTCAGCGCAAGTTCCAGTGATTATAATTGTGATTATATAAAAAAAAAAGCTGACTGTTTTACGATAAGTCTTCTGGCTGATTTCACCCATTTTAATTATATTATATAGAGTCTGCATCCATGCGACACAGAAGCAATAGGCAGCAAGCCCCTGTGGAATGCACTGCCTAGTGATGCTGTCAATGTTGCTACGCTACACTCATTTTAAGCAAGACTGTGATCAATGACATCCCATCTATCTGGCGACCGATACATATTAGTCATCTTGAATTAGTTTTTTTATTATGTAATTAGTTTTCATTGTATATATATTTTTAATGGGCTGAACATGAGTGACACCCCCCCACCCTCTTTTCTGAACTGCTTAGCTGAACTTCTCGGCTTACACCCCCCCCCAACTAAATTCCACGTGTGGGCTACTGTCCAGATCTGGCCTATTTTCATGTACTTTTTTATTTTATTTTTATTTTTGTGTAACTGTTAACTATTTTTTCCAGGGAATTAGCCGTTAAACTCTTACAGTTGTTGCCTGGAAACGAGAATGACATTTGGCTTACTTGTGCCAGATGTGTTACCAGTCTAACGGATCAAGAAGCATTGCATAAATTAGCCAGATTACCTCCAAGGGAACAGTGTTTGTCATCAGCAGTGGAACACCTGGAAAAGGGAAACCACAGGGAGTCGCTTAGGTTTTTTCTCTTGTCGTCCGAACAAGACAAAGCTTTGGATATAGGGCTCAGGCTTATTAGAGGTAACTGTTACTGTATTTTTAGCAAAATGGTTCCTAGATTATTTACGAGAATGTTTGGCACTGCGCTGTTACATTGGAGTTGCATGAAATGGTATTGGAATCTGTAACTAGATGCCACCACTTACCTAAGACAGGTGTGTGCCGTAAAGCCGAAATGATGGTTCCTTTTTTTAGGAACAATTTCTGTTTGAAGTTGGTGTTCGCAGCAGGGTAGCTAGGTGGGCAATTCCACTTTTCTGAAAACGTAGGGTAAAAGTAGTAACTACTTACAGTAACGGCTCCAGAGGGCGTCATGTGTCAATCTCTCATAGGAAGAGAAACTTAAAATTTAAAATGGCGGCATTGTCAGCGTCATTTCACCATGGTGATGATACCAAAAGCAACTTCAGAAAATAACAAAATACTCATGCGTGAGCAACATCTGAAGTTGAAGAACTTTTTTTGTGTTCAATTCAACCCGTATTCAGTTCGTTAAAAAGAAAATGTGAACTGCAGAAGAATATTTAGCTGAGTGGCTCGCTCGGCACACAAAACCTTGATGCTGGATTAAACAAAAGCGAAAACTTGATCAGCCAGTTCTGATTTAGCTAAAAATAATAATTTAAGATCCTAATCTTACCCATCATCTTTTTTTAACGTTTAATTCAGTATTCTTGTCGTGATCACTTTTGTTTTAGTGATCGACGCTAAAGTTTTGATTTCCATGACGACGTACACCAACATAAACATGATGGCGGCCTCTGATGATAATCATTGAAAGTAGGTACTAGTTTTGCCCAAACATATGCTATTATCAGACTAAAAGTGGCATTACTTTATCCTGATTTGGGGCCATTCAAAAACCACGTGGTCGGCCAGGGGGTGGGGGGGGAGGTCGGCTTTTGGCCACAAGTAACCACAATGGGGGAAGGGGGGTTTCCACGTGGCTACTGCATTGGAGGGAAAGTCGTTATCTCCAATGGATTGATGCATTTACTGCACAAGAGTCTCTGTGCATACCGTCACACTCAGCCTTACATTGTTTTTTATCGTTCTTACATCTGCCTTAACATCTGGGCCCCCCGAAACTGCATTTCTCATATAGTGGTGAAAGATACCGCGGCTCGTTTTAGAAATTTTCGGCATCATAAGACTGTCCTTGACTCGTACTAAATTTATTTAAATATTGTGCGGCTAAATTCGAATGCTTCATGGGACAATTCAGTGCTGCCTATGTTAGATTACACGTATTAGGTTACAATTTTCTACTTTGTAAAATGAGTAATAATTATTCCATCTGTCTTTAACGAGTCAAAGACACACAAGATGGAGTGGTTAAGGTTGCATTAAGTAATTCTAGCCATTACCTGATTGTGATTCACTAATCGCATCAGCACAGTAGATGCATCAAATTCTGCAAATTCTACAGATGTAAACGCTGGTGTAAAATGCATACATAATATTTTGGGATTGGAGCATAGAAAAATATCAAAACCTATACAATGTTTTACGACTATCCTAATTCATGCGTCTTCAAAATAAGAAAGAATACAAGAGGTGCCAGTGATATATGTATGCTAGAAAGACGGATGTCAGAGGAACTTGGTACTGAAAAGAATTTATTCTCTGTAGATACCATTTCTGTAGGGGACAGTTTTTAGGCCGTTGCTCTATAACCATTGTATGTTTGATCACTGTACTAACATTAATTACTGTAGTTTTTCAAACTTTACTTTGGTTTCTCTTTAATAGTAAATCATAACTTTTCTAGGCTTGTTGATATATTGTTGTAGGAGTACTTTCAAGCAATAGAAAGATTAAGCCAACGCAACAGACGTTTCTAAAAATGTATAAGAAAAGACAATTGAAGTACTAAAACCACTCGTTGGTCAGCATACTTCTGCTATTGTGCTGCTTTATAATTTTTTGGTCCAATTTGTGACTAACCAAAAGAGTTGATTAAAATAAAGGGGAGGCTGATGGGTCCCACTCTCGCAACAATTTGGTTAAATTTTGTTGCAATGTGCTAAAAATGTTAAAAGTTAATGATGCGAAATTATAAATAATTATCTGCGGTGTTTGATGCTAAGCAACGACCATTTTTGTGTTGATTTCTTGAAAACTAAGCAAAAACAAAAATGTTATAAAATGAAAACACTTTTGCAGAATTATTTGCTGCTGAAGAATGTTACGCACCAAATGCTTGGGAAATCATTCAGTTGCTGTCCGCAATTCGAACGGAAAAGCTTCAAGCACATAAAAATACCAAGTAAGTGTT
Source organism: Lithobius niger (assembly GCA_023313725.1). Taxonomy (NCBI): domain Eukaryota; kingdom Metazoa; phylum Arthropoda; class Chilopoda; order Lithobiomorpha; family Lithobiidae; genus Lithobius; species Lithobius niger. Next base: position 6,230 of record JAHWFP010216204.1, on the reverse strand, counting down.
CAAATTAAAATTAAGAAACACTAGATTTCTGCACCGACAATAAATTATTTGTAATGAGATTGATGAAGAAAAGTTTCTTTATTAAAATGGTACATGTCACACTACAGTTAAAAATGCAATGTGGGGAGGGGTGTGGCGAACAGGCCCGGACTGGCAGCCCTGGGGCCCAATTGCCATAACGTTTTAAAAGGCCCCAAAACACAATTCAGGGGGAGGAGGAGTGGGAGGGTTACACGTGCTCATAATGGACTGGTCAATATTTATGGCTGGGAGGAGGGGATTGCAGAGGACAGGAAAATATGACCACCAAATGTTCAATGACCCTCTACCCTTCAAATCCATGATAAAATATTGACGCCTCCATTCTAGGTCCAAAAATAATATGACCACCCCTTCCCCCCCCCCCCCCCGAAAAAAAAGTACTTTTCATATGCTTATTGAGACAGTGTATGCCCGTTTCCTGTTTCGCCGAAAATTAAGCCCTGATTAGAATTCGTCGAAAGGGGAATTCACATTTCGCCGAATCCCGTTTTGCTGAATCAAAATATTCTTTAAAAATGTAACATTGGAGAAGTTAAAGATACATTCTTAATTGGGAAGAATTTGTGATTAGTTGCAATTTGTGATGCTGTATGTTTAGCCGCAGCGAGCGCGGCACATAATTTGAAAAAAAAAACTTATTCGGCGAAACGAGAATTCACATTTTATCGAAAATAAAGACACTGATTAAAATTCGGTGAAAACGGGATTAGGCAAAATGGTCACATGACTGTCTGCAATTACTTCTTGTAGCCAAATTAAATAAGAAAAACGTGCCTCGTTTTTAACGATAGGACAAGATTGAGTTTAAAATGTTCAATAAAACGCCAGTGTTCCTTACACTCATCTTGCGTTGAGTTTCATTCATGTATGAAATGATCAGGGAAGGGATTAATTTTTTTAAACAATCAGGAAATTGCAACGAGAAAAAAAATCATCAACACAAATTTTACTTGTAACTATAAAATCTGAAAAGGCTCCCTTACGAATCTATGGGAGGGCCCATGTGCCAGTGGCATCCTGGCACTACGGCCAGTCTGGGCCTGGTGGCGAGATACCTCGCTATTAAGCCTGTGGAGGAAAGGCTGTATTAACGTTAAGGGGGGGGGGGGGTTAATCATGAACCAGGGCGGGTCAGACGACTTGCAAGTACTGAAAAGCACTTTCTCCTTAATTCTTGTCATTTGTGATTCTGCTAATTCGAGAACAGTTTTACTTGTGTTCTGTTGGCCTCAGAGATGGGCTGTGGGGTGGGGGGGGGGGAGGGAGTTTAGAGGCCAGTCGATGTTTCTCGAATTTCCCATTCTACCAGCCCACTTACGTAATGCCGTTTCTTGATTTTTAAAATCTTTTCACCTTTTTTTAAAATGGTGACACAGCCTTTGGTTTTTTTTTATGTGTGTGAAAAGATACATTATTTTTCTGAGGTGGATTCGTGTTGAAAATGTTGGAGTTGCTGCAAAAAACAACTGACAAGATGGTGGCACCTTCCACTTGACATCTGCCACTAGGGGCCTTCAAAAAGCTGTAAGCTTATTGGCCGACATCTTCTATTCTATTCTAACTGTTTAGGTTAATTTGATTGTCTTTTTAATTTTGCAGGTCCCTTCATGAATTACTGATTGTATCAGCCTACATTGGAGCGTTAATGGCTATTCGCAAACAGTATTACCCCATAGTTTCACCTCTTTTCCAACATACATGGTAACTGATTTTTTTATGAATCTATTAGGAAGAGTTGTATTCATTTACAAAATGGGTACTCTACATAATATAATATTAATATTAATATATAACATATAAAATATTTTTTCACAGCATTTTGCTCAGCAGATTTCCAGATGCAAATGTTCCTATCACGGAAGATAATGTGGAGTTGGAAATGCGTGCTTGGAAACTAAGTCATCCGCGCTTGGATAACAGGTACAACAGGCTCGTTTTCAGCGTTGGTGCTGGGGAAGGTTGCACTTTGCACTTTTTAACCAAATTGAAAAAACATTTGAAATATTAAGATTGTTTGGTAAGCTTTTAATTCGGTCATACAAAGTCAAGGATACAACATTTTTACTGCAAGCTTTTAAAAAGCTCCATGCACGCCCAGAATGTAACAAGAGTGCCAGCATTATTCTTTAACCAGTTCAAAACCATACTGGTTTCAGCACGTTAAAAAGCTGAAACTACGGCTTGTATGGGGCTCCATTTTACTGAATGTTAGACACCCAAATTTAGACCTATTAATAGCAGTTGATCACATAAAATCAAGCTGCTCTCACCCGTAGAGATCTTTATGCAGACGACTGTTTAGAGAGTCTGTCTAGAGATCTGTGAGTGAGAGCCGCTTGATCTTAAGTGATCATTATTTAAGTGTTTAAAAAATTAAAGCAGCTACAACAAAAAATAGTGTTGCATAATAGCATAAAATGATGGCTAAAAAGGACGTTAATCATAATCCTCACTTTTTTTTACATAGAAGCTCATAAGTTCAAGATATAATCAATTTTGCTCGACACCCTGGTTATTTGCACGGAAGAATGGTCAATCTGTACACGTGGATAGGACTTTTATTGTATTCGATTTGTAAAATTCTTTAACATAATAAATAGGACTAACCAGAAATTACAAAACTTATGGATATTGGTAAGGCTGCATAGTCTGTGTGCTTGCGTTCGTAATTAAGCACTTGGTTCGTGTGCTTTACTGAATGGCCAGGTTCCCTTTTGATGCCATCACAATCGATGTTGGACACAATGCTGGCATGTTGCTTGTGTTGTGGGCATTCATGCGTTTTAAAAGCTTGAAGTTTATACGCCTGGATTAAAAAGCTTAATTTTATTTCTAATTTGATTTAACTTTGAGCGTGAACTTTGAATAGCGAGTCAAGCACCAGTTGGGGCAGACTTTTTTTTTTCCTTTCAACACCAGTTGTAAATGTAACTGTTTCGAATTACAGAATTTGTATTTTTATCATAGATGCCGTCTTGTCTTGTTCACAAATCCTCGTCACATATCTTAAGTTATTTGCTTCCAGGTCCTCAGAAGATCAGTTCCACACTCATCCGGCGTGGAATCCTCATATCAGTAGCGATGTGCTCATTGTCTTAGACAACTTATATGCCAAATGTGGCAAAGAGAAAGCAGCTTCAGATATTGGAGTGGCAATTGCGACTGGATCACACCTGCCCACACACTCAGATACGCATCCATGTTGTTTGACTGGAACTGTCATTCAGGTATTTACATTCACCTAAACAGTAACACATAATTTTTCAGTTTTGGAACGAGGTGGAGCAGGGTGCCTGCCTGGTGCACACAAAATTGCCACGGTTTCTGTAAAGCAGTTTTGTCAATAGCAATTAATAGAAACTTTCATTTGTGTACAGTCCAGTTCACAAATGCATATCCGTGCTCGCTGGGCTTGTAATTTACCTGTTTTTTTTTTTTTTTGGCTGGATTCCTTTTTTAATTACTTAATTTTGTTTAAGGCAAAATAAAGAAAATGATTCCTGTGCTTTTTGTTTGTCTGACCAAGCTGCACGCTGCAGCGTTTCAGTAAAACCATTTACTAATGTAACCAGACCAATTAGACAGTTATGGATTTAGCAGTTGCTATAAGGGTGTACTTTAGGATATCTTTAATGTTCCCATTTTTTTCTGTAGGGTCCAGCTTTCTTCTTAGAAGATGGCCGATCTGCCACATCAGTCAACGACATTTTAATGTGGGCCAAAGTAAACCCCTTTTCCCCTATGGGTACAGGAATACGAATTAACCCATTCTATTCTTTCTGAATCAGCAAGATTTGAATGGGAAAGTCTTTGCTTGTATGTGCGTGTGTGTGTGTGTCACTGTGTGGTTCTGTTGAAGCAACTGTACCCATGGTTAAAACTACAATTTCAAGTGCCTGTTAACATTCTCGACGGATATTTGACATGAAAGAAAACGTCTTTTATAATTAAATACCACATTTGTGACCTTCACACGAAATTTTGCTTGATACTTTTGCAAAAATCAATAAAGATCTTGCAAAAAAAGAGAGTTTTGAGTTGCTTCAATAAATCCGGTAGTTCTTCTGTCTATATAGCAGTTTTTTTCTTACATGAGCTCCCGACGCCCCCACAATATTTCACATGCAAACCGAATCTCCAAATTGACAATTTATGATAAATTTGATATCATTGGTGCACTAAATTCCTAAATTTAATTTCCTTACAGTCTTTACGGGATGGCCACTATTTTAATTGAGTCCAGCTGGAAACTGGTTTTATCAATGGGTTATTGCTATTCTGGTTTAAAACATTTATCGGCCTTCATTCACTCCCCCATCCCACCCATTGCTAAACATACATATAATTTTGTCGACCTGTGCTATACACAATGTATCAGTACTTTTTGCTGGTGAACTGTAGTGCTTGTTTCCCAATTTCGAAGGTTTCTGCTGATAAAGAAAATGTGTGCTTTTCCCTAATCTCCGTAGAAAATGTTGGTAGCGACTCCACTGGGCCCTGCTGCCTTGCTCGCTGCACACAGCTCTGCAGCATTCACGTGTGAGATATTGTATGGAATAACCTCCTTGAGTCTTAAAAATTATTTTTGAATTTGGAAGTGTCCTCATCTGGCCTTTGTTGGTGCTCTAGCTAATGAGACTTAAATCTGTTGACTGGCGTACAACATTCACCCACTGCCCACAGCTTACTCAGGTCTGAAGCATTCATCCATGTACTATTGCATCGAATAATTTCCCTGATGTCTTAAATCCTTCTTGAATTTGGAAATAGCTTTTTCAGTCCTATGTTAGTGATCTAACTAAATGTAACCGGTCTGCAACATTCCCCCACTACCCATGACTTCCCCCAGCCCTGAAGCATTCACTAAGGAACTATTATATTTTTGTTGCTGTTGAATTGTTTTTCGTTAACATTTCCAGGTTAGTTTTCAAATTTGACCCCCCTTCTGATCATTTCATAACTGGCTTCAAGTACCTAGACTAGGCTTGCACAATTGCAATTTGAAAATGTTAACTTCCCTACCCCCACTTTCGTGGATTGTTTGGAGGGCCCTTTAAACTGTCTTGGCACATGGGCCCCAGAGCTTTCACTCCAGGCCTGGCAGTGAATAACTTTATTGATGGCTTAAAAATCATTCTTGAATTTGGAAATGGCTTCTTTAGGCCTTTGTTGGTGGTCTAGCTAAATGTGACTGGCCTGGGACATTGTGTTTGGCCTAATCCAGCCAACATTTTGCAAGCAGATAATCACACAAGAAACTAAGAACTAGCAAGAAGGAAAGAAGCAAACACTAAAAGGAAACTAACATGGAACTAGCAAGAAAATGATATGAAATCAGCAAGTAATTGACATGAAACTAAGAAGAAACTAACGTGAAATTAGCAAGAAACTAACGGAACTAGCAAGAAACTACCACAACTAGTACAAAACTAACAAAACTCACACGAAATTGGAGGAAACTATCAGGAAACTTAACAAAAAACTAATACGCAACTTCAAATAACACGAAAAAGTTAACAAGAGAAAAAGAAAGAGGCTATGTGGCTGTAAACACAAAACTTTAAAGTGTGGCTTTGATTAGGGCCAACAATTTGCAGACTTCTACACAAGCCAGAAACTGACACGAAACTAGCAAGAAACTAACTCGAGACTAGCAAGAAACTAACAAGAAACTGAAAAAATGGGTAAAAGCAAGGTTATAGGGTGGCCCCCCGCCCCCCCCCCCCCCCACACACACACACAAGTTATGTCACCCACTTCAAAACATAGTCTGGCTATATTTAAGAGCAACATCTTAGCCTTACAATTTGTGAAAAGCTAAACTAGCAGGGATCAAACACGGAACTTGTAATAAATACGCACTAAACTAATATAAAACTAATACGAAACTAGCCAGCAACTGACAAACTAGCAAGAAACTGACACAAAACAAACAGAAAACTGAAAACATGGGAAAACAGCAAGGTTGTAAGGTACCCACGAACACACAGGTTATATCACCCATGCACTTCAAAACAGTATAGCCATGTTTAAGGGCAACAATTTAGGCCTACAATTTGTAAACAGCTAAACCTGCAGGAATCTAACACGAAACTAGTATGAATCACACACTAAACTAAAAATAAACTAATATGAGACTGTATAGCAACAAGTTAAAAAGTAAAGGTTTCGAGGACATCAGCACAAAG